>CAUYSK010082201.1:0-122467 GCA_963575035.1 Avahi laniger
AAAAAAAAAAAAAAAAAAAAAAAAAAAAAAAAAAAAAAAGGCCTAATGGGTATGTTCTCTCCAAACTCCAAATTCTGACTTCTCTTTCTTTCACATGCCGTTTATTCTAATCCCAAGTGCAGATCCCAAGAACTGAAGGTAACTGTTGCGCTGGAAGACACTGCCTCCCTTTTTTGTGCTTTAGAGCCTATTAAGGACCTGTGGTCTCAGTGAGGTGTATTAAAGGACATGTGAAAGGTCCATGTCAAAAAGTGAGTCAGGAGTGTCATCCCTTCAGGACGGTTAGGAACCATGACAATGTCAGGGTGAGTGTGGCCGAGTGGCAGGCTGTGCAGTAAGCTTCACCCTGAAGTGTCGGCAAGAACCTCCCAGAAGCCTGGGTGGAGGAGGCAATGGCTGAACTGGCGGGGGTGACCCTTTGGGGATTTCTGAGCTCATGAATGAAGTTTAGAGATAACACATTAGATGAGGTAAACAGAAACTGGTAAATTATCTTCACAGATAAAATATCTAATAGGCAATTCTTTTAAAATTCTCATATCCCAGTAGACTCCCATGGTAAAATTATCCACTACTGCAAACCTGTACTTTTCTCTTAGTGATTTTTTCTTCCTCTCTCATTGGGCACAATATAATCTCCTGTATTCCAAGTTCAAACATGCACTATTATGCTATAACAGAGCTGAAGCGGTGCTGGTTTCATTATTCCTAACTCTGGGATAGAGGCTCATTTCTATGGAAGCCCCGGGTGAATCCCAGTCAGCCACATGCCTCATGGGACCAGGGCTCACTGGGGTGGGGGCTGGGGAGGTACAGTAGCCCAGCAAAGGAATGCTCCACACAGCAGGAAGCCAGGCATGGCACTAGGCACCTCTATCTCAGGCCCCTGCTGGGTAGAGGTGTCAGGTAGATGTTGAGGGATCCGGGTCTCCTAGGCATGACAGTGAGTGCTTTGCCTTGGTGCTGCCTTGAGCAATTGCCCTTTCTGGGAAGAAGGACAAAGGCAGGCCCCCAGCCCCTGTCTTGGTGCTGCCCTCCCTCAATCCTGTCACAAGTACTGCCATACCTGGGGGAGGAGGAGGGAACGCCCTACCAATCTACCAATCAGAACTTAGCACCCCAACTGCAAAAGAAAGCATAGGGCTCTCTAGCCCATAGGCCAAGCGGCATAGGTACAAAAGCATCTGGAAGGCAACTTAGGACAACCTAAGGCTAAATCTACTTTGCAGTTCATCCCCTCAAATGGGCTTTCACAGAGGCTCCTGGGAGATCTGCATGTGCAGTAAGACTCAGGTCCTATAACTTCCAACTGTCCATCAAAGTGGTTCCACTATGACGTCTGAACCACAGAGAAGTCCCTATCCAGACACTATAAAACAAGACCCAGACCATAACCAAGGCCTCTTTTGCTATGATGAAGGGTCCAGTCGTCATCTGTGGCATATGTATCTTGTTCTATAAACCCCTATCTTGCTCTATAATCCTATCTTTCTCTCCTCAATAAACCTCATTTCACGCTTGCCTTACTCTGGTGTGTCTTCTCATTCTTTGGCCAAGAGCACACCAAGAACCAAGAACTCGGAACGAGATTGCCAAACCCCTGTTGCCACACATTTACCCGTAAACTACCTGAAGAAACAAGTCACCTTTGCTTCTTGGACCAATCTCCAAAAAAGTCTTAATGAAACTTCCAAGGTATAACTTTTACATTTATCTCTTTGCCAATTTCCTTCACATGATTTATTTTCTGTTAATAAACTTTTGAACTCTTTTCTAGGGTAAATTCAGAGTAAATCCAAAAGAGCTTATCTTATAAGAATGTAAATTTTGGGCGTGACAGTGATTCTCAAGGAGAGACTGCAAAACACCCTGGATGAAGATGGTCATTCCCCTTCGCACCCAAGCGCGGACCATTTCTGACTTTTCTTGCAGGTGGCAGTCCAATGCAAACTGATTAGATAACTCATTCACTTTGCTTATTTGAAAAACAACAACAAAGAAACAACAAAAATTATTAGTATTATTCTAACAAAGTTTCCAGGTTCAAATTTTATTTTTTTAATCTAAATGGTTATGGGGTGGGGCCTCAGGGAGAAATGCTATCAGGCACCAAAAGGCCTGAATATGTCATTTGTATCTTATTTCTTCTTACTACTGGCAAGAAATATTTGCTGAATATGAATATGGGCCATGAACAAAATAAAATGAGACATTCTTTTTATTCTCCAGTCCTGTTATTTTAAGACCTCTAAGTCCTAGGACTTATTATTTAGTGAAGTAGAATGAAAAAAAAGACCTAATTACTCAAACTAGAAGGATTTTGAAAATGAAATCATTATAGCATAGCAATATTTTAAATTTATTTACTTCTGTCCTAGAAACTGTATCATTAAATACCACGAATTCTTCTGCAAAACCAAGTGAGAGAAGACCAAAGTCTGGGACCGTAAAACACGCCATCTGCAACAATCCTACATAATGGACTCTGTCCTTTGTCTGCAATCATTTCCTGACGACAGCGGGGCCAGGGCCTTGTTCCCTCCTATCAATGAGTGGGCTATGGAAACGACGTGCAAAGAACAGACTCCTGCATCCCATAATCACGTCTCATGTAACAAAGCACAGCTTGCGCCAGAGAGTAAGAAACTCAGGAATTCTGAGCTGACGGTTATTTAAACAAAACCCCTATTTATGTCAATTTTTTAAAAAAAGAATTTGGTTCTGCATTCTAGACACAGAATAGACCAGATGCTCATCTTGGTAGGACAGAAGATTCATTATGATAAATGTTTCCCACTGGTTTCCCCAGAGGAGTGTTTTGGTCTTTCGTCATTCAGGTAAACCCAGGATTTCAAATTCTATTGTCAATTTACTTAGTAGTCTTTTTGGACTCTACCAAGACAAAATCATGGGATACTCTATAGGCCCTTTTCAAAGAGGGTATACCCACATAAACTTTTTTGATAAAAATCAGATTTGTCCTCCAGTGGTCATCACTTTTACAGGCTGTGCCCTGCTGCACCCCAAGGTTCTACGAAGGTGCCACCAGCGAGGATGCCAGCACCCTGCTTCCATCAGAGCAGCTCCACTTTTATACACTGTAACGGATTCTTACAGCTTTATGCTGCCTCGGTATCCATTCTGAAAACGAGTTTAACTTTCTCACACCAGAAGCAGGGCTCAGTCACCCTTGACACAGTTTCTAGTTCTCCACCTTTGCACCCCAGTTCCTCAAACATGGTCGATCCAGACATCCGCCTTACACAACTGTCCCTATGGGACAGCTAGATGCAACCTACTTTACAAGCCCTGCTGACTCTAATACCCGACATGGGCTGTGCAGATTCGCCACAGTGACCACTTCTCAGTCACTGCATGACCTCCTGAAACTCATGCCTGCATGCTTTACACTCATCGATTAACACTGTCTGTGGAGAGCCTGTTTCGACAATGCCCTGGACCAAACAAAGGCGTTGGCCCATGGGTCCCCTCTCTCTCCACATGTTCCCTGACCTCCATTTGTGAGGCCTCTGTGTACTCCCCAGGACCTGTAAGTAATAAAGTATTTCCTTCCTGTGTCTCTGAATCACTGGAGGAGTGCTCGTCATCCTGAACAGACTAAGCCACAACCTATGCTGCGGTTCTGTGTAGGATTCTATTTCACAGGATAGGTTCTGCTTAAGAGTAAAATAAAGCTTCGGCACACTGTCTTCAAACATCCTGTTACTGTGCTGCAAGGAGTGAGTGATCCTCCTGAATCCTCAGGGTTCAAGTCTTTTAATCCTGAGCGCCCAAAGTCTCTGCCCCGGCCACAGGGTCCTGGCCCTGCTCCTGGCACACAGCGAATGTTTGAAAACGTTGATCATGAACTGTCAGTTACAGAGAGAAAGAGGCTACTTTGACCAGACACCGGCCACATTCACCTCCCCACAGAAAGTGCTGGGGACAGCTTACCTTGTCGCTGTCCAGTGTGTTCTGAGATGTCCGGGAGGCAATTGAGATTGTATCGGGCTGGCTGCTGCCATCACCTTGGCTGTCCAGGTCCTCTCCGTCCCTGGTGGTATAAAGAAACTTTTAACTCCTGACACTGCTGGGCTCTATCAGTCCCTGGGGAAATAACTGACTCGTTTAAAGAGGTGCGTGTCAGTCTTTATGACTGCCTGCCACATGCTAACGATGACACATCACTCTATAGCAAGCATGAGCTTTTTGCTAGGCACTGTGCTAAATGTCTTAACTATATCATTCCACTGAATGCTCACCATTATAAAATATGGTTGATAGGATTGTTTCTATTTTAGAAACGAGAAAATAAAAATGTCTGGATGCTGTATATAACTTGGCCAAGGTCACAGTGCGATTTACACATGTGCACTGAATAGCATTTGGGTGGGGAAAGGGACATGGTGAAGGAGGTGCACATCGACCTTCATTTACTTTAAGCCAGTAGAGGCTCTTGTCTTGACAAAGCAGTTTCATTACTAAGAATGATGTTACATACAAGTGGTAGTGTTAAAAACCTATTCCTCAAAACGTTTGAGAACAACGATTTTTGAAAAATGGTAAGCTAACCCTGCCTTGTTCCCTCCCTATCAAACGAACAAACTGCAAACACATCTGGAGCACTCACCTCCTTCCCTTCTGCCTTGTGGCTGGAGCTGTCTTGGGAATGTGAATGGGCTCCTTCAGGGCTCCTTTCAGGTGAATGGTCCTTTCCTGTATCACTTCGCGGATGTGCTTTATCCAGTCCTGCTTGTTCTCTATGCTGGAAGCCTTAACAAGGTGTCAGAATCACTCAGGATGCAGAAGGACCCTTTCCAGACCCTGCACTGCCCACACTCTGGTTTCCCGCATTCCTCGAGCTTCTGATTTTCAAAATAACTTTTCAGGAGAAAAGCAACCACATCCTACTAATTTGCCACCAAATAAATATTTATGACTCTATTTTAAAAAATATTTCCATCAAAACCATTTTTATCTTACAGCATATATGTTATTCCAGATCTCTGACTTTTCTAATAATACATCACTCTCCAGTCCTGAAACCTTTTAAGCATCCCTGGCCAATTAAGCAAACACAGCCACCCCCAAACCAAAACGTCTTGGAGGCTACTTAGGCAAAGACTTTGCTGTGCATTGGTCAGTGGCTCGCAAACTGTCAGCAGGACACTGAACCAACCCCTGTGACCTCCTGTCTCATCTGCTGGAGTCATGAACACGTGCCACCCTCACTCTACCCCCTCCCTCCCCCGTGTTAGGTTAAGTGCTTCCCATGCAATCTCTCACTCACTCCCACAAGGGCTCTATGGTAGGGGCCTCCATCAGCCTCGTTCTATAAAGGAGGAACTGAGGCATGCACGGACACAGCAAGAAATGTGTCCAGGTCACCAGCTGCCAATCACCTATGGTGGCTTCACCCCCAGTGTCATCACGACTTTCGAGAATTGTTCCCTGACAATGACACAGAGTAGAAACTCAATAGCATCTGTTGAATGAACACATATGGCATCACTTTTTCCAGATTTTTTTGTTATACTCTGCCTCTCAAAGGAGGTGTTTTTTTCCTTTTTCTTTTTACATTTTCTCGGCCTTACTAACAGTTTTCTAATTTCCTTACGGAAAACATCTACCTCCTATGATATAAGCATAATTCCATGTGAATGATTAAAATAATTGTCAGTGGGATCACAGATGAGATCATGAAGGGAGGAGAACCCAACATTTCTCATTGTGTATCATTTCTTGAAAACAGAAAATCAAAGCCCATGCTGGGAAAGGAAATTAAAACTGATCTGATAACCCTCTTTCTATATGCAATGTTTTAACTGGAGGGTATGTCTGTAAAGTTACTTAAGCGTAGTGACAGGGAAATGGATGAAGGATAAAGGAAACTTCTTGTTCCCTCCTCCCAGATCTGATGCATGACAGAGATGAGACCACTGCCTCCTGCGGCTGAGGCAGGAAGGCAGAGTGCCCAGGGAACAGGGGTTCATGTGGGCATTAAGTGTCCCAGGAAAAAAAACTTTAAAAACTACAAATCTATTGGAATTTAAATGCTTGATTACAATATTTGGAAGGTTAAACAAAGAGAAGTACCCGTGAAAGAACATTTGGCAGAGTTTGGAAACAACCGAGGAAAACTGTTAACATGGTTCAGAAATAAAAAAGAATTTTCGTGCAAATTGATCATGACATTTACGGAGACTAATTCTCTTAATTAACTTTAAAAAAATTAAACATGAAAAAAGATGTCAATTTTTTCAGAAATAATAGGAGAAAGGTAACAGACAAAGTATTAAGTAAAAAATCCTACTTGGCTAAGAGAAGGAAGTAATCTGCTTTATACTCTTGGTAGTCCAATCTCTTTAAGGACGAACGTAGAAATCAATTCTCCTTTCCAGACTACATAAGCAAAAAACACCAAATTTTGTTCTACGGCTACTAAGACATCACCGTTACCACCTCCACTACCATATTGCCATGAACCATCGCCACTCCATCCGCACCCTCACCACCACCACCACCTAGACTTTCCCCCCAAATCTACACCACTACCTTTGTCTATACCCTCACCACCACCCTAGACCATCACCACCACCTACACTGGCACTACCACCAAAATCTACACCGCCACCGCCATCTACACTCTCAACCCCCACCACCTCCACCACCACCACCACCCAGACCACTACTACCTTCATCTACACCCTCACCACTACCACCACCACCTATACTGACACTACCACCCAAATCTACATCCTCGTCACTACCTAGACCATCACAACCACCCAAATCTACACCACTACTTTCATCTACACCCTCACCACCACCACCATCTCCATCACCACTACCACCAACACTATAAAGCAATTTCTGAAATTCATGCTGGCATCATTTCCTTTAGTATCTCCTTGGAAGAAAGATACTATCCAAAAATTCCCTAGAAAACTTTCATCTGGTGAAGCCTGCAGAAAGTCTTATCCTTCAATTGTATCTTGAGCATTTTATTATGTCCTAAATGAAAACAGTCCATATCTGGCTAAAATATCTGGCACTATTTCTCAGAAGCACCTTTTGGTCTCTGCCACTGTAGTTAAACTGGATAGTTTATATAAAGTTGCAAGTTTTAAGGTCCTGAGTATATTTTAAAAATTTTATGCCTTAGAAAAATTCAGTAATTTAAATTTAGCTATCAGTGCAATTTGTATTATACAGGGCTTTATGCCAGTACTAACAAGAACACACTGGGTGGTTGGTAATCATATATTTACTGCAAACCAATCCATTGTTTACATGTGAATAAAGATCTTAAAAACACAATGGCTTCCACTAAAGAACAGGTTCTGAAAGAGAAATGCACAGATGAATAACTCATAGTCACTGGAAATACCAAAGAGAGATGAAAAGGTATGCAAGAGACACAAGAGGTAACATGCAAGTGCACAAACCGGAGTCTCATTACACTGCTGGCTTGTCTCCCAACATTCTACAAATCTTAGCTACATCTTCCCCCAAACATCTTGAAGCTGCTTATGGTTTTTCCAGATGACATAAAAAGACAGTTCCATCTGTATTTCCTCAAATGCAGAGGAGGAAAGTATATAAGACACTCTGAGAGTCCTTTACGGTTCCTGGGAGAGGATAGTATAACCAGAACAGTTCAAATCAAATATCCAAAGATATTTTCCTCCCCCAAAGCCTATATACCCCAAAGCACCGAGTGTTGCTGAACTTTAAAACGTAACAGTACCAAACCCTGTCATTAATAATCATCCCTCTTTTTTCTCTGCCCCAAACTATTAAGCCAAAGAGCCAAGGACTCCATGAAGATACTTGGCACACCTGGCCTCAACTTCTTGTCAAAGACCCTCGCAAATGCACCAGGGGACTTTTTCCCTTTGGAAATTCAAGGTCAAGTGTGCAATGAGAGGTATTGGTCTGTATCTTGTTCTTGCAATACCCCAACATCCTGCATGTCTCATAGAAACAACTAACTCTAAGACAGGAAGAATGGGAGAAGTTTAAAAAGACCTTTCCTTCATTTGCTCTTTTAGGAAGCAAACAAAAGTTCAGCTCAAGTTCTTCATCTTCAGAATACCTAACTGAGTTTATTGCACTACGTTTTTTTGTGGTAGTCACCAATCCCGACAGAGCACACACATACATACCCATACACGTGCAAAATAACATGCTTCAACTACAGAAAAGAAGGCACCAACAGCCACAGTAAGCTTTCCACACACACATTCCCCAGCTTCAAATGAACATACCTTAAGGACAATTTTATTATCTGAAGTTGGTGTTCTCCCCACCCACAGTGCAAATTTGCAAGGATCTCCTTCAACATGTTCTGTGACACCCAACTCTGAGGTCTGGATAAAAAGACAATTACATAATTAGGTGACAGTAAAATTCTGCAGGATATAGAACAGAGACCAAGAAAACTGTTTTTGGTTACTTGCAGTCACGTTGGTAATAACACAGTCCTTAACACTGATGGGCAATCTTAGATCTCATTTTAGTCAAAATGAGGAAATTTAGAGATTTTGTTCTTAAAGGTTAGTTTCATCTTTTACTTCCTCTGAGCACTTCAGAGGAGCAGGTCAATAAACAAAAAATCCAGAAGAAGGATACCAAAAGATCTGAAAATCCTGCTATTTGGAAAATCAAGATTTGACTATTTTGAATCTTATAAAAGCAACAAAATAAGTCTTCCCTAATTCCGAAAGTGCTGCCACCATGAATTTTCAGCATAAATGATGTAGCTGTTTTAACATTTCAGTTATTTTCCAATTTATTGACAGTATTAACTTTTAGTGTTTCACTGATAATTTTAAGGGCTAAGAGGCAGAACTCTGCTCTGTGATACTCGCAGAACATGGAAGAGCACAGATGAAGGCCCACATCTTCAGCCTCTCCCCCTCAGTTAAGTTCACCCCTGACGCATTCTCCCTCCACCAAAGGAAGTGATTCATAATCTAGAGCTCCAGAGATGGCCTCTGAGGAAATCTTAACTTTTAAAAGATAAATTAAGTGAAGATGTATCGGCTTCTAAAACAGACTAGGTTGGTCTCTAAAGGCAGATTAAAGCCAGCTAGTGTAATTACCAGCCAGAAATGTTGCATTTTTTCTTTCCAGTCAGAATGTGACCTAAAATGATGTAAGGCAAGCTGTGATCCAAAAGACAATCTCAAATAGGATGGAAGCCAAAGAAAATGGAATGAAAACCATTAGTTGGAACCTGCAAATTCCAGATTATTATTAAGATGATTTCCACACTTGGGGATATTTTATTACTTTGGGAATTTGATTAATATATGACAATCATAAAAATGTATAATGTATAAGCTGTCCAAACTGCAAACACCAATATTTATTAATATAAACAATCTGTCACAAAGAAACCCAACTCCATTGCATTTTTTATTCTTTTTTGGATGGGTGATTTCTCCTTAGTCTCACCTGATCCTCCCCTCTGCCCAACCCTGCCCAGCAATTCTGTGTTGCCAGCCCTCTGAGGGACGGCCTGCTAAGGAAGATGAAGTACAGTGAACCCAGAGGACTATACTGGTCTCAGGCTTTTCTGACTGTACACACGTAGCTTCATAAAGATGCTGGCTAAGCTGGCTAGTAGGAACAAAATGGCACCAGGTAGATTTGTCTTGCCAAGAAGTGCACTGACAGGTAAAATAAGAATTCAAATGCATCACTGGATCAGACAAGCACTAAAGGGCAGCTGTCCCCACATAGGTGGGGTTGTGAATCTTTCAACTTTATTTTTGCTTTCACATATTTTGTCTAATAATGATATTTTGCTATAAAGAACTATAACTTTATTTGTGCATTTATTTTCCATAAATTTATTAATTAAAAAAATATCAAATCTCATCATTAAGAATCTACAGGGAGCTACCCAGTAAGGCTGCTTGAATGTACAGCAATGTTTATGGATGAAAAATTAATTACAACGATATGAGAGTTTACAGGTAATCATAGTCTGATATGATCAATGTATTTATAAAGCTAGTTAAGGCAAAGTGATCTAAAATCGCTTATAAAATGTCTCCTTATCCTACAGTTAGATGATCCGGAGTTTATAAAGAGCAAGTTTCCTAAGTCTGTGAAACTCCAGCATGCCCTCTAGTGGACCCAAGGGTGAGAGAATTTCACTGAAGATGGAAAACATTACAATTCAGACTTTTTCACATTTGAGGATAGATTGGGAGGTTAAACTGAGGGCAAGAAACGATATTTTTTTCTCACCTACAAAAAGGCTGCAATTGTGTTATCTTCAGACTTAACGATTCTGGACACCTATACTTACAAACAATTTGCTTTTGTAAAGGTACTTGCTTCTCCCACTGGAATCTTTCACTTCTTTACTAAACACTAACGACATTTCAAAAAGGAAGAGATGCCGTTCTCGACCCTTTCGGATTAAGGTTTTTGGGTCCCACACTTGGAAGGATTCTTGTAGGATGAGTTCTCCCTGAGACTCAATGTTTTCATCAAACCCTGCAACACGAAAAAAAGTAGGCAAATCAATTTAAAAGAAAAATAAATCATGCACAAAAGAGCATTATTAATTACTGTTTCGACCTGTGCAAAATGCCCACCAACTAAACCTCAGATTAGGGTTCCCCTGACTCTAATCTCCCCGCTGCTGTCCCACAAAGGATAATTCTCCCTAAAACACCACTTTGCGTGCATTTCCCTTCACGTCACCTGAGCTGTAGTTTAACTCCCTACCTCTCTTCAGCCCTCTCCCACAGCATTCCAAACCTCTTCCTCCTTCTGAACAGTCCCCAGACTCTTCTCTAAGCCCTCGCCCACATTCCTGCCTCAATCCCAAGTCCCTTTGCTTCCTCAGCCCAGCACACCCTTCCCAGACATTCCACTCAAGTCCAGCCTTTCTTCAAGCACTGTTCTGGTCTTGCTCCTTGGAGACATCCCCCCTGCCCATCCTTGGTGAGCCCTCCCTCCTCTGTGACATTCTGCACGAGAGCCAGCCATGCTCAGGCCACACGCTGGCCTTCGCCACTGCTCCTCTCTGGGGGGATGTGGCCTGCTTTATCACCTGGACTTGAAGTCACCAGGGCATAGTAAATCAACACCTGGCGCACTGGCTGGCCCTACCCTCCCTTCCCTAACAGCAGGGCCACTCAAGATAAGTGCTCCATTCCCTAGCCCCCGTGTAGCTCGGAGCAGCTGGGCCATGAGGACAGGGATGGGTACAGCTCATAGTCTCTGCCCATCCTCCCTTCCTCCCCACTTCCTGCTAGATGGAATGTTAGTCTGGTCTTGAAACATTCTATACAGAGCCAATAGGATAACATCATGGATAGAGAGAAACTAGCTGGAACACAGCCTGAGTCCTTGACGCCGTCAGGAAGAGCTGCCGTACCAGCTCAGCATTTTACATCAGAGAAAGAAAAACTGGTCTCATTCAGCCTTCGAGTTTTGGGTCTCCATCACACGCAGCAGCACCCATGTGCGAACCAATATATTGCTCAATATTACTGATAATAACGACACAAGCCAGCAGAAGCATCTGGAGCAGGATTATTTAAAAATAATTCTTATAAATAATTGTGTAACCTGTTAAGAGCTAAGCTTTTCAACACAGAAAAAGCTTTCTTAAACAGAAACATTCATGGAAACTATGACTGCTATAATAATTTTTGAACATATTTATCTAATTTTCTCTTTACCTCGTCACACACCAAATTCAACTGCACAGGCAGTGTCTGGAAGCAACTATGTTCAAAGCTCAGGCAAGTGATGCACTGGACAGAGATGGGGAAGCAACAAGCTCTTTTAAGGGTTTTACAGTCTCGGGGCTCCAGCTATCCTTCCACCCACTCGTCTAACCGGGAAGCCAAGCAGCCTAAGGCAAGTGGCATAAAGTGTTACTGAGCTCAGAGTGTGGAGAGGCCGTTTCCAGTTAAGGGACAAGAAAAGGCTTTCAACAAGGTAGGAGCATTTATGTTGTCCTTAAAAAAAGAAAAAGCAGTGACACTGATTCTTTTAAAAAAAAAAGAAGACACTCACTTCTAAACTCCTAACTACTAACTAAACGGAAAGGCATAAAGCCAAGATATTTAGGTTCGGGAAATCCATTCACAAACAGCATCGGTAGAAATTGTGCGAATGCACACTGGGGCCACGGGGAGTCCAGCTACCTTCCAGCATGCTGAGGTGCATGGCGTCGTTGGCTCGCTTGGGCACGCTGAGCATCACCTCCAGGCCGTCCTTAATCTCCCCCTTTCCTTCCTCACAGCACGTCAGGAGCTCCTGTGAAGACCAAGACCTGGGTAAATGCTGCAGAATGCTCCATCAACAAGAACTCTGCAGAAATGAAGGAGTCTGTGAAAGCCCATGGTTTTTAAGATAAAAACAGACTGTGGTCAACTGGGCATATATTCTCATAGAAAACAAACTACCACCTCTTCAATCAGTGGATGGCATGGTTTATTCTGCTCAAATCAGGACATCGGGGTAAAGCAGACACACATGTAGTTTAAGACAGACTTAGTATACCTCAAAAATAATAAATACAAATATTTAATTAGTACAGTAATGCTAATCAGCTACTGGTTATAGCTGATGGTCTTGCCAGAGTCCAGCTGTAGGCCTACCACACGATCTCCGCATGACTTCAAACCCTGGTGCCATTAGCAAAACGCCCCATCTAATCTGGGAGAGCTAAACCATGCAGCTGGAACAGTGACGCCGCATGAGCTCCTACAGTAAAATGCATTTCCTGTGTGTGCGGGATGTTTACAAAAGCTCTGATGGTTGAATGACACCTCCCTGGAAGCTCTATGTATGTAATTACATTTCAGAGCTATTTAGAGGAACACCTGTTATTAAATGAATGACAGCAGGAACAATAAGTTCACATTCTGGTGGGCTCCAAGATACTTTTTTCCTGGCGTATTAATGATTATTATCAATCAGTAACAGCAACAACAATTTTTTGTGTCCTGGTAGCCAACAAAAGAGGGACATGACCCTGCAATCAGCTTTGGTCTCACACTGGACAGTTTAGAGTAACTCAGTTACTGGATAAGTACCTTCACTCACGACCAGATAGTGTTTATCTATTACTCTGAGCATCCTGGTAAAAACTGCTTTAAAAAAATGCAATGTACTGAGGCTAATAACGTCACTGGCAGAAAATCTTCCTTGTTGGGAAGCTTAATGTAGCTTCTTACTGTTCTCCTGAAGAACCTCTAGGACACTAAGAGGTAAAATGTCTTTGCAGAATTA
The DNA here is from genome assembly GCA_963575035.1 of Avahi laniger. Lineage (NCBI taxonomy): Eukaryota > Metazoa > Chordata > Mammalia > Primates > Indriidae > Avahi > Avahi laniger. The sequence continues at coordinate 13,273 of CAUYSK010082201.1, forward strand.
GAAAGCAAAGGACAAATTTGAATATAAACAAATTAGTCTCCTTTTTATTTCATGTTCACCACAACTACATATTTCTGTAGTGATGGTTATGAAATCACTTGATGGAATTTTGATATAAAGTACAGGAGAGCTTTCCCAGTAAAAACGAACATAGCCACTTCATACTGTTTCTAGATTTTTCTTACTACCAAAAAGGGCAAATAAAAGTTTCATAACTCCATTTTCTGAATTTCTTTTGTATCTAGAACAATTACATCATATCTTCCTGTTGCAGTGCCTAGGACAGCACCTGGAACATAGCAGGAGTCATAAAATACTGTCACTGGGATGAGTGGATGCTTTCTATGTTCTAATGCTTACTAAAATTCACCAGCCAAGGAAACAGTATGGTAAACATGACCAGACAGAGATAATAAATTATTTTTATGTTGCCAAGAAAATGTGTACTGATGATCTACAATGCATTCTGTGACAACTTTTGGCACAAATTCTAAGTTTTCTTTACCTTTCTGTTGTCAAGACTAATCACTATTAGATTTTTGCAAGTTTGATTTTAATCATTCACAACCAAGAAAAAGCAGAGGTGAGTGTGACTCAAATACCTGTGACCTGAGTGAATGACATGTCCTATAAGGTGTGTGTGATAAATGACTGATGATAACTGAGAGGAAGCTACCTGGGGGTGGGTTCTTCATGGTTTCGGTGGGAAACCTGGGCATTGGCCAGACCTGTGTTCAAAGCTGAGCCCAGATAACAGGTATTCGTAATGATTCTGAGCACATTCCTACCCTCTGGGACTATTTCCCCAACTGCAGACTAGCATGGTTGTGAGGCTGATATATACAAAGTACCAAGCACAGCAGATGGCCCATAGTCAGCAAGCCACACCAGGAACTAAGGGCACTAAAATATCAAGAAATGACAGTTCCTCGTTCAGATCTCATTTTATGTCAGAGACTAAGGTCAGCCAGCACAGTTCAGGTGCATAACCAAGGAATACATTCTTATTTAACTGCTGCAAGGAGAAATTAGGCAGAGCAATAAATGGCAAAGAATAACAAAATAACATTAATTTCAAAAAATTCAGGGTGAAGTTCTCTACATAAATACAGAGAAAATGTCAAAATAGTAATGCATAATTCATAAAACTTTGCATGCTGAAGATGCTCCACACATACTTTTAAAAGGAGCTGATACTTCGTTATTCGCTGAACTGGTTTAATAAGGTAGGAAGAGATGGAGTTGGCTAATCCATGCCGTTGCTGTATCTCCTGCATAAAAAAACAAAACAAATCTTACCATAGGGGTATACTAATAAAAAATAGCTACGAGAGCACATTACTTTTCCAATACTGTACCTAACAAGTGCTTCATCCTGCTGAAATAATGAAGTTTCCTTTTCCTAAAAGGCTGTTAGAATATTAACAAAAACTTTGCTTCTAAAGCTTTACTCTTGCATAGGAGGGTGGAAACTCTGGAAAGGGAAGGTCTTTGTGGGTAAAAGGGAGGATCTATATTGTTGGTCAGTGGCACACTTCACACGATTTTCAGATTTTCACTTTGCATTTCGTAATTATGTCCCTTCCACCTGCATTCCCCAACCCCTGGTCCATGCCCTGTTAAGGACCTGGCTGCAGAGCTCCGTGCCTCCCCCACCCCTTTTGTGGAGAAATTGTCTTCCTTGAAACTTAGGAATGGGGGGGTCGTTGAGCAGCAGGCAAGTGAGCAAAGCTTCCCCTGCATTTACAGATGCTCCCCATCGCTGTATCACCGCCTGAGCTCTGCCTCTCCTCCCACCCCACCCCTGGTCTGTGGAAAAATCATCTTCCATGAAACCAGCCTCTGTGCCAAAGAGGTTGGGGACCGCTGCTTCACACACAATCATCTGCTGGCCTTTTGTATGTCTCACTGTGAAGGCGGGCACCCTGTCTGCACTGTCCGTCAGTCTAGGCTAAGCACCTGTGACCAAGCTCAGAGTTAAATGAACACCTGACAGATGTTCAAAAATGTTTATAACCAGAAAGAAGTATAATCGAAGGGTAACAGGTGTCTTGGAGAATGGACTAAGTTATAAAGGAAAGACTCTTTAAAAAATAAAGCAACTGTACAATGAATATTAAAGGCATATAATTTGTGAAATCTCTCAGACAAGCATGATTTCTTTTATTGTTAAAGATGTTTTAGGCCACAATAATTTTTAAAATGGCTTTGATTCCAAACATTAAATGTGCCACCTGCTTTCAATGCCTAGGCCTTAAATAATACTAAGTCTGCATGCAGCCATGGTGTTGGGTTTCATCTAATGGCAAAGATCTAGGCTCATGTAAAATATTAAAAGAACAGGCCACACTGGGCTGGGAGCAGGCTTCACATTTACAAAGGCAGTGATGTATAATTACTGGTCATGGGAATGACAACTAAAATAGGGTCATCTCCAGGTAGGGCTTCATCTCACAGATAGAAACTAAAGTTCTTTTCTAATTTTTCAGATTTTCAGATAAGAGCAGATTATCACACTTGTCCACACACACTTTACTGTGCACACATTCAACCAAGCTCTGGAAACCCAAAGAGCATTCTGTGTATCGCGTCATAAAGCTCCATCCCTTTTGTGCTAAATAACCTCCTTGCAGTATCTTCCCCCAAACAGACGACCTCTGTCTATGCTTACTCCGATGAGAAGGCGATTAATGAGCCTTCAGATTAATCTTAGTTGTTACTCTGCTATTTGTAAAATTTCACTGGTAGGTCACTTTTGGAAATCCATAGCATCATGAAATTAACACAGGAAAAATAAATAACTCAATTCAAATTTATTTTTGTTATGAGGGGGAAGCAGCTTAATTTAATAGTTTATACGTTCTGTGCACAATATGACATCTAAAAAATTAATGACTGAATGTAAAAAGTAATGACATATACACACAAATGTATATACATATTAAACATACGTACGCATTAAAATCTGAATTTCTTATATATAAGAATATATATGATATATAAGATATAAAGCTTCTAGTACTTAAATAGGATCTTTTAAAAACAGAAGAAAATATAAGACTATGTCAACATAAAACGTGATAAAAATGAAAATAAAACAACTGCACCACCGTTTGGGTGAAAGTTATTAGTAATGTTGTATTTTATGTACATAACTTGGAAAATTTTACAGCTTCTTTAGGAATCTATTACTTACATCAAAGTAGGACCCTGCATGTTCCAAAATCAGCTGAGTAGAATCGGGCTTATTTTTGCAATATGTGACATACATCTGAAACTTGTCTGCCTATATTCAAAAATAAATCAATAAATAAAGATTAGAATATCTCACTCAAACTGCAACAAATATGATAAACTTTTATATAGGAAAGAAACCGTGTGGATAAAATAAATTTAAGCCTCAAATATAAGAAATCCTACTTTAAAAAGAAGCTACTGAATAAGAAACACAACCTCCTGATACGACGCCCCTCCAAAAGCCTTCCCTACGCAGCAAGTTGGGGCTGGGGACCTGCCGTCTCTCTTCCCACAGCCGTGTGTGCAAACCTTGGCTGCAGGCTTTTGACAGCACGACCCTATGACCCCTGGTTCACCTGTCTGCCTCGACTGGACAATCCCCGATCAGCACCGGGCATTCCTCTATCAGGGAATCCCCAGGGTCAGGGAGAGCCCCAGTACACCAAATATTCTATTTCAAACCATCTCTGCTGCCACTGAACAACTCATTCCATAACAACTACTAGCAATTCTAGTTATGTAGAATGTAATTCTTTGAGGTAAAGTCAATTTCTCTGCATGTACGGATATCAGCAGAAGATGGTGACTTGAAAGAAACGAACGACATCCCTTCTAACTTACTTCAATGCCACCGAATACCTGAGAACAAGTAGCTGAGGTTTCCTTACCCATGTAACAAAGCAATGTCCAACATCCTCTGGCAACTGCTCGTATTTTTCCAGCTCCTTTAGGAATATGCTGCGGGGAATGAAAATGTTATCACATTATGAAGGTTTTTAAAAACATTTTACTAGTGAGATATGCTAGGAATTGAAAAATGTGTGCCCGCTGGATTTTAAGAATTAACAAAATGTGTAGCTCTTAACTAGAAGCAGCTAACCAGTTTAGCCTTCAAACCTTTTCTAACAGGAGTTTTAACCTAGGAGCTTACTTCTGGGAAAATGCTCGTGTTTAGGTAGCTAAGGATGAAACTGAGGGACATAACATAAATGTTCAGTGGAAAAACCCACTTGGCCTTTTTGTGCCTTCTGCTGGGGCAGGGGAGCAAGGAGACCCCGCCAGCCCCGGCCCTGGCGTCATCTCACACAGGCAGTGGGCTGCACAGACCCCACCTCGAGAACTGCTGCTGCCGCTGCTTTTTTACGATATTAAAAATAAAATCACGCACCTCCCGTGGCCAGTGGAAAGTACATTTTATTTGTTCAGACTACATATCTGTTCCTTCCTCAGTCCCTCCCTCCCTCTTATTCATAAAAGACCAAACAAACGACACAGGCCAGCTGTCCCGCGGGGGCTCTGCTGTCTTTTAACCCTCAGAAGTAACTCAGGCAGCAGCTGATGACTTGGCTGGAAAGAAGTCAGGGTTCCACAAAAACACTTCCACAGTTTTCCTAATCTTATTTGTGTAGAAAATCGGTACAAATATAAAGTTGAGGTTATTAAAAGGGTCTCTAGAACGTCAGTCTTTTTGTAGAAAGGTTGGGAGACTTAATTCAAATTACAACAAAATCACTGAGACCGGCTTTAATTCAACCGGAAACTTTTATTTCTTACAAAACCTCAGCATGGCATCTAGATTTCACGAGTTCACTACTCCCCAAAGATAAGGCCACTCACTTATTATGGAACTCATAGATTTCCTGCATGTTTCCGAAGATGATGAGCTCTTTGTTCACGATGCCGGGCGGGATCTCCTCCACGCCGCTCGTCATTTCCCACAGGTAGGTCTGGCCGGAGGGAAACAGAGGGATTAGACAAAATCAACACCAAATTTCCAAGAAATAGTCACTCCTGACATCTGTAAATAAACACATTCTCAGGATTAATGTATGAATGAAAACATAATTGAGGAATGAATGGAACCTTTTACAAAACATGAAAAACCCTTCTAAAAAAGCCCTTCAGCTGCTGTTAATACTTGAGAGAAGGGCTCCTACACCTTCCAGTCTAACTCTAAACATATTCCCAGCTTCAGACTTTGGAGTTAACCTACTCCACACGGTACAACAAATATCCATGACACTACTGAGTATTAGTTGCCAATCAAAACCAGTAGGCACATTTCTCTGGAGCTGCTGTAAAATTCTGCACAAAGAGAATGTCGGTCGGGCCATCATGTGATAAATGGAACGCGAGGATTAATGCTGTATCATCTCTGTCATGAGTGGAAAACAAGCCTGGAACTCCACAGAAGGGCAGAAACATGAAACGGGCTGCTTGAGCACACTTTAAATTTCAAAAAATAACCAAAAAATTGCGATTACTCCAAGAACTACCAATAGGTGAGAATAACGTAGCAAGGTTATACTCAATATAAACAAACAAACAAAACTTACTTACATCCATACACTCCCGGAGGTCCCTTACGTAAGCCTTTTCAGTTTGAATTAGCTCAGCCATTATGAACCTTAAACAGAGGAAGACAATGAGCAGAGTGTAGTTCACAGTCAGGAAGCGTGTTTATTTCACTCTCCGCTTTTATGAATTTATGGAAGAATAAAGAGGGTCTAAAAGTTTTGGTCCTAAAGTAATGGTTTTGGAGAGGTACATCAAGAATAGACAGAACAATAGTATCCAGCCTCTAATTCAAAGGAAAAAAAAGATTTTTGAAAATATTTTACTGAGACACCTATAGATCAGGTTTCTCAACTCGGCTCTACTGACCTTCTGGGCCGGATGACTTTGCTGCTGGGCTGTCCTCTGCAGCTTCCCTGGTCTCCACCCACTAGATACCAGCAGCACCCTCCTCTCCCCTCCCCACTGTGTGACGACCAAATGTCTCCTCACATTGCCCAGTGTCTCCAGGGCGACAAAGTTGCTCCCAGTCAAGAACCACTGGGTTAGAGTAATCTTTTGTCTTTCTTTACATATAGTAGACTTTACTCACTGGCAACTTTTAAGCATCTAAATTTGTGCTATTAATTTTTCTCTCCTTAGTATTACTACCTAATAATAACAATTTGTCGACTTCACATGAAATGAAGGCACAAGGATAAAAACATCACACTGTTTCTAAACTAGGTGATAAGGGGATAGAAACCACAGTGAAATCTATGCTGAAAAAACTAAGGACACTCAGAGCAACAAAGTCTCAGTGCTGTTTGATTTCTAAGCACACATAATTCTCTGTTTAAATGACATTTTCTTCACTTTTTCAATGACTCTTGGTAGACTCTTAAAGACAGGCTTACTCTTTCCTGCGTGCAGATTTCCGCTTTTCTTCATTAAGTTCATGAGCAGCATCTCGAAGTTTCACCTCTGACCCAGGGATACTGGCTGGAATGATATCTAGCTGAAGACTTTTACTCTGTGGAATAAAAGAGCCAATGAACTCAGTTAATTAAATCAGTAAAGAGGGAAATCAGAGAGAAAGAAGACCGTGACTTATTCAGTTTGTACAGGGCAATTTACCGATTTGTTGGAATCCGAAGAAATCCCCAGGGCCTTCTCCAAAGAGGTTCTGTACTTCTCCATCCGCAGAGAGAAATCTCTGTATCTCTTATCCACCGCAGTAACGCATTTCTTTATCTCTGCTGCATGGGCATGCCCTTTTTCACAAAAGCCATCAGCCAGCTGTATCAATAGCTTTACTCTCTCTTTGGTTTGCTGCAAAAACAACAGGAAAGTATTGTGAAGCAAATGAACCCAACTGCCAGAAACCCGAAACATAGTGGCGACTTGCCTACAACTCTGAGCTCTCACAGGAAAAAAACTGACTGGTTGGTGGTAGGAGCTTAGGCTAAGGCCCCAAGTCCATCCAATCCGCCTCCGATTCTAGACTACCCGTCTCTCCTCAGCTCTGCCACACTGAATGGCACTTTCGTGACCTCAAAGAAAAAATCCAGAATATCTTTCAACAATGTCTTCACCTGGTGGGGGCTGAGGAAGAGCCAGCAGACTGAATGAAAGGAGGAACACTCACTCAGAGGTTCTCTCCACCTCTGTCCCTCTCCTCTGTTGAACACACATGTGCTTGTGCCAGAGGAGCTGTGCTGACCGCGTCTTCCTTGCTTGATGCACCAGTTTATTCCAAGTGCCTGGTTAGACCCTCAGCCCTTTCAGAGCAAGTGGCTGTGTGACCTTCCGGTTTTCCCAGAGCGAAGGCTGTGCCCACGACAGGCATCCAACAAAACTGGCGAAGCCCCTCACAACACATTCACTTCTCTTCTTAACTCTCAGGAGATATGGAGGAAAATTCACTGGTCAGGAAGTTATCTTCACAGAGGTATTTTAAATTTTGTTCCTCTTTGAGAACTCTCTTTCAGAAGAAGATTATTTCATTTTATGTGTACATAGAAAAGATCTTTCACTAAGTATACTTTATCACTCTTCATAAAGGTAAAGATAGCCATAAAATAACAGTTATAGATACTATATGGCAATTTGAATCAACTCTGGTTTCTCAGATCTTTCTCTTCACATCCATTTCATTGATTATTATTACTAATTATTAATACTACTATGCTCCCTTCGACATTCCCCTAGCATTTTCAAAGAAGTAAGTTACTCTTCTGCTATGGAACCTGTTTTTCTCAGTTAAGCTTTAACTAGTAAATCTTTATGACAAATATTTAGGAAACTCACTTTAAAATCCCCCAAAGGAAGAAGGTCAGAGCTCAAAATGCAGATAAATCACCTTAGTTTGTAAAATGAGAGTTTTCAGCCAGAATTCCCTGGGCAACCTGTGAAGCCAGCTGTCAAGATACTTCAGACACAAATACCCCCAGGACCCACCGAGCTGCCAGCTCAGCAGCTGCCGGCTCCAGGGTGGAGCCCACCTTGGGTCCTGTGCACGGGCACTTCTGCCTGGAATGCTCTTCCCCTAGATGTCTCCACGGCTCCTTCGCATCTCTGCTCAGATAAAGGCCACCTTCTCAATGGGCTTCCAACATGCCCTCTCGGACCACCTAGAAACTGCAGCTGGCCTCCCTGCCCGACTGCTCTTCTGCTCTGGTTTTTCCCACAGCACACACCACCTTCTAACAGAGGGTGCAATGTATTTGTCAGGATCATTGCCTGTCTCGATCCTGTGAGAATGTCACCTCCACAGGCCAGGGATATTTGCTTGTGTGGCTTCATGACATCTCTTCCACTGTCACTCAATGCCATCTGTGGAGGGCACTGTAAACTACGTGTATGCATCTCTTTAAGAGACTAAGAAAGCTATTTAGTGTCTAAAGTGCTGGGACACAGAAATGAAGACAAAAAAGACAAGCTGCTTGCCTACATTAAAAAAGGAAACAAAAACACCAAGAAGCTAAAGAAAGATTTATATACACACATCACAAAATATACCAGTTACTGCATATACCACCAATAGACCGATACGGATTACATGACACCATGTACAACATGAAAGATTTTCTCCAAGTGAAGCCTAGTAGATTGATACAACTTCGGTGCATAAACTTCATTGAAGCAAAAAATGCTAATCACATAGTCAAAAGGCTTCTCAAAGAGGCCTTCTCTGGCTCTGTCAAAGATTGCAATCCTCTCTGCCCCCGTGGCTTTGTTTTCTTCTCTTCTTACTTAGAGATCGAGTGTGTGTGTGTCAGGGGGACTGCATGCTCCCCACCGCATTTATCATGTTGTCTGTGTCTCTAACTGGAATGTGCAATCCATGAGCCCAGTAGTTCCTGGCACACAGTAGGGGCACAGTAAATAGTTGTTGATTGATAAATGGTGATAAAAATTAAGTACAACAAATCTGCTAATCCATGAAAATTTCATATTTTGGTGTATTTTTATTAGTATTTTAAAAATACACTGACAGGATTCAAAAAAGAGTTTAGAAAGATACAAAGTGAAAACTCTTCTTACCCCACCTTCCACTGCCAACAGCCCCACTGGGGATCACTCCAGAGATGTTCTATATGGATGAACCACCAAGTGCATGTATGTGTGTATGTATTTTTCCCCCTCTTACCTAACGGGTACAATGCACACTATCTGGGGGGTGGGCACACTTATAACTTTGACTCACTGTACAAAAGTAATTCATGTAACCAAAATGTTTGTATGCCTGTAATATTCTGAAATTAAAAAGAAAAGAAAAACAAAAATAGAGGTGCTTCTGAAAATATACAAAGGATGTAGACTCAAAAACTTTGAGAAACAAATCATCACAGGTTGACAAGGTAACCCTGAAAGAGTCTCGAAACTGTTCTGAGCTACAAGAAGGAAGCAGTCTCTGCAGGTATGTGCTTTAATTGGGAAAACATTCATGTCAATATGTGGATTCTTATATTATTTCCTTAAAAGTTCATATTTACTCACATATGCCATAAAGATTTAATTCTGTTTCATTAAGTATTTAATTCTATTTTGATTTTCCGGAGAAAAGTGAAAATGCCTCCAGTTTTTTAAGCCTATGAACACCCATTAACAGAGACGCTGACATAAACTCTGCCGACCATAAAACACAGACAACTTCATGGCAGGACTGAGTGCAAGCAGCACCACTGGAATATCTTCCGCCAACTAAAGACAAGGAAAGACAACACCCACCAAATACGTAAAAGTCAAGTTGATAATACCCAATAGTGTTTCACAAAAATAGCAAGTAGTCAGAAAATAACTTGGTAAAGAAAGCGAGAGAGAAAAGAGAGCAAGGGAATAATGAAAAGAACAAAGAAAAATGAAAGGAAAGAGAGGGAGGTGCCTGCAGACACCAAAGGGACAGACGGGCACAGAGGGGGAGGGACGAGGACAGCGAGGGGGACAGGTGTGAAGGAAGGTCAGAGGTGCCACCCAAGCGAACGTGCAACAGCCTACTGGCTCACCCGGTCTCTCCAACTCCGTGAGTTATTACTTAAATGACATTTTTGAGAAATCCCTCATTTTCCTGCAGTATCCCATTTTAGATTATTTTGGGAAAACCCAGGTTGACTTCGGGCCACTGAACAGAAGTCCAGCACCAATCTGGATTTACCTTGGCAGTTATCTGAAACTCCTCGTGTTCTTTCAGCAGCTCCTGGGTGTGCTGTATACTTGAGCCTGTCGAGGTATGTGTGGACAGGTAGAACTCGCCACTGTCATGGATCCATTCTAAGGCCTGGAGAGGGAAGGAATGAAACAATGTTCCTGGGCTAAACATCTGTGGGAGACGTTTAATTCCCGAGTACCCCGTCTAAATGTCAAATCACAAGACAAGGTTGGCACACATCAAGAAACACTCCCTCGAAGAGACATAAGTTTCTGAAATGAGTATCAGTTCCAAAAATTTTTAAAAAAAGGCATTCTAGAAAGTTATAATCTTGTCACTTATGTAGCAACAATAAAAAGTTCAAGAGTTTCTTATAACCATGAACCTAAAGGCACAGTAAAAGTACAATAAAAGAAACCACAGCTAAGATCCTTTTTTTAAGAATCCTGAGAAGATGTGGGTTAAAGGGGTGGCGTGAAAGTCTCACATGGCTAAATATCCAGACATTCCTGTTACCGAAATTTTAGAGCCTTACTGGAGTACTATAATTCAAAAAAGAACTAGAAAGCACATGTATATTTCCAGCTCTCATCTCTACAACTTTAGGTCTTTCTTCCTATTCCGGTGTCCAGCTGGAGCACCCAGGTATGTACCCACTTCACATGCTTTTTGAGGAGCTCCTGCAGAAGACCCTTCCACATTCTGCATAAATTACCACTGGGAAGACACGGGCAGAGACAGGACTTAGCCCTTCTAGCTGGAAGAGAGAAATGACCCCACCTGGGGAGAAGAGAACCAGCTAGGTTTAGACTGCAACAGAATGACAGCTCTAAGTCGTTTATTGTCTCAAGTGTTTAGAGGGCAGCCATTATTTTCTTCTATTTTTATACATTTGATGTGAAATCAGACTTATTTAAACATACACCCGTAAAAAGGCCACCATGCTAAGGAAAAGCAGTATAAAGAAGTGGAGGGTTTACATTTGCCTTTGTAATCTCTCAGTTACTCACTATGATCTGTTGGTCTTGGGACAGAAACATTGGCTGTCTCTACTATATACATCACAGCATTTGTGGCAATTTAGCAGGAAAAAATGCAAAGGAAACCTCAACTACTACGAATGGCCCAGTCAGGGCTCCAGACCCATGGCCCAGGAACCCAGACCATCCAACCCTGGGGACCTCTACAGTCTGGCACAGGCTGCCCACTTTGAGACTAGTATTAGCAAACTGGAACAAAAATCTGCTCCCTAAGTGGGAAACCCACACTGAGGAAAATTTAATTTTTCTTGAGCTAAAAAGATTTTATGGGATGCCTACTCCCAGGAGTATAGTAAGTTGCAAAGTGGATTCAGAAGACAGTCTAGGTCTGAGTCAAGGTCAGGATGTGTGTCAACACTGACCAACAGCACAGAGGGGCCCTGGGGAACTCTGAGGTCATTCACGCAGAGGACACGAGATGGCACACATCCAGCACCTGGCCCGGGGCCAGGCCACACACAGGTGTTTGGGGAACATGCCTTCTCTTCCGTTTCCCTCCCAATCCCCAAATTCAAGACGAAGAGTTTATGGATTCTTATGCCACCATCAAGGCCAGAAAGAAGTGATAAAAATCTTAATGCTTAAGACAGAGGTCACTCGGATTTTACACTAAAATGATCTCATGACTGATGATATAGGCAGAAGCACTTTATCCCAAAACGACTTAAGAAGGGGGATATTCTGAATGTATCCCCTGATGCGTGAACATTTATTAACTATGCTAAATTATTAGAAATTCTGTCACATTTCTTAATTTTAGCTTGATTTACCTGAAAAATTAAACTTTGTCTTGAAAATATAAATACGCAATATGAAAAGTCACCCACCATATTTACACAAGCACAGAACCAAGATTCCACGATGATTTTCAGTCCTCACCATAAGGACTGTTTGCACGTGGCTGACTGAAATACCAGGTAAGGGAGGCAGGGGAAGCCGAGTGGTGTGTTCGCCGAGGGCTGAGGTCGCCCTCTTCCCAGGTGACATACTTCTACCAGGCTGAGGGGTTTTCAGGGCTTTCTTTGTAAAACAAACTGTTAGTTAAAAGGCAGTACTGTCTGCCATTAGACAGGGGTGTTTAGGTGGTGGAAACATCAAGCCCTGCCTCCCTGCCGATGGAAGGTGAGCACGGCGGAGCGTGCCCGGCACTAGGCGTGTGCTGACCTGCTTGGCGCTGCGCTCAAAGACCACGTACTGCTGACACTGGTCCAGCCGTCTCTTCCTCATGGTCCAATAATGCAATACCCTGTTCTCCCGCTGGAAGAGCTCATTCAAGATATCTGAGAGAAAAAAGGAAAAGATGTGTGTTGGTGCTTGCAACCAACTAAAACACCTAAAAAATCCTGTGCGTTTTTTTTTCAGATTTTTATGTAAATGTTGTAGCAAGACAGAACGTTAAGAACCACACTGCTTTCCTGTCCGAGGTTCTCCATAAGCATGTCCACCAGACCTCTCTTCATTGCCTCGTCATGATTTATTACATTATAATAAAGGGATCACTGGAAACTTAAGGTTGGTCTGTATGTAATACCTCAAGTTAGCTGGATTAGTAGGATATGTACATTTTATCTCCTGCCGGGGCAATTTGACAATGGCTAAAAAAACACCAGCATTAGATACTTTGTTCAAGACCATTAAAACCTTCCTGTAGATAGACTTTCACATATATTAATGGTTAGGTTAAAACGGAATACTAGAAGAAAACAAAGGTGTTTTTTAAAAAAATAACCAAAAATGAAACCATAAACCCTTAGGGGAGGAAGGGATGGAAGTAGGGAAGCAGAGAAGCATGAAGCCAGAAAGGCAAATAAATAAATAACTTATTACACAAAGATTTAAAATGTCATAACCAAATAATAACCACCATAAAATATTATACAAAAAATTTAAAGATTGGGAACATATAAAACACAGATATTATTTACTTAATAGTCAATAGAAAAAAGAACAATCCATTAGAAAAATGAGCAAAGCATATGAAATTGCAGCTCACAGTTTTTAAAATATGGTCAATAAATACACAGAAACATGTTGAGCCTCATTCAAACAATAAGACCATCTTTCGCTGTCTTCCTGACAAAGACAGATACTATCCATTGCTGGAAAAGGTGAGGGAAACAGGTGATTATGATCCTGTATGACTGAGGGAGAAAACCTGAGAATGACTCTCCCAGAGGGCAACGCGGCAGTCGGTAATGACACCGCAAATGTGTGTGCCTCTGAACCAGGAACTCATCTTTCAGACCAATGGTGCTCACATCAGCACTCAACGCTACGTGTGCTAAGACGTTCAAACACCAACTCGCCAGCCAGAACAGTGGAACTGGCAGCAGTGTATGACCTGCTAACTGGGGACAGGTCAAATTGATTACAGAAATGCTATATTGGACATTAAACTGAAGACAGCAGATCTTTAAATTCTGGCATACAAAGATGACTAAGAGATATCATTAAGTGAAAGAAGCAAGGTGTAAGGGAATATAGTCCCATTTTTGTAAAAATTAAAAAGAGGGATGGGTGAGTGGAATATACATGTTCACATTTCTCTACATATTTACATTTATATACATACATGGGATGCACAAAAGTCTTGGCGGTGGTTACCAGTGGCAAAGGAATTAGGTTAACCTATATATATTTGTATAATTTTTGGATTTTTTTTTTACAATAAGTATATTTTACTCTATAAGTTTATGAAACAAACCACCAATTTAGGAAAAAAATTCCCAAGACTGCAACTGCAAATCACATAAGTGGTCCTCAGAATACTATTTTAGTATATTGGAAAAACCTTAAAAACAGGAAGTTTTCCACGAATATTTATTGAGCTCCTGGCAGGCTGTGTACTTGAGAAACAAAAGAATGGCATTTACACACCAGCTCAGTGAACACGTTCTATTATCTTTACTCCACTGAAAGATGAACTAGTTCAATGAAAAAAATTAGGACATAAACATTTGAAATCTGTCAAAAAATTAAGCTACCTTAAATGAGAATATCACATATGAACATGAATATGAACCAATGGGTTTTTTGCAGTCTTTTCATTTCCATAGTCTCTGCCGGGGCCAGGAGTAATTTTTGGCAAGCAAACAGCAGACAGAGTGGTAACCACCTCCTGGACATGGGGGCTTCCTTCGGCCTCCGAGGGACCCTCTGACCATGTGGTCTCACTCCTTGCCTGTGCCTTGGGGTTATTCTGTCTTTTCTGTCATATAGATTTACTGCACTGTCTTGAGCATGATGAACCTTTCACTCCCAAGTAGACTGTGAGAGAAACAGAACATCTCTATTTTAATGCTCCCCACACCAGCGCTACGACATACAACAGCGAGCGCATGATGAGTATCTAGCGAGCGAATAAATGAAACATACCCTCCTCTTGCCCACAAATACACGTGCCAAACTATTAATAATACAACCTAGAAAAGACCGTAACATCTTTGATCAGAGAAAACAGAATACAACCAACAAACAAAAGCAATATGGAGAGGTGGGAGAAAGGAAATTATTTTTACAGAAAATGAGCTAAGTAAACTGTTTATCAGTGCAAATAACTTGCTGGCAATAAAGACTTTTCATGCAGAAAAATGGCTGCTTTTGTTAGTTGCTCATTTTCCCAGAAGAAAAGCCCAACGATTAATAAGTGTAAGTCTCACTGACAGAACTAAGACTTTTGCTCTCAACGAGACAGTTGCTCATGTGATAGAAAATTATTCTGTGACAACAGAGGAATAAGATGAACAGAGAGTAGAATGTAATATAGAAAGTTTCTGCCAATCATACTGTTTTAAAAAATATGTGATAAATCGTGTTAACTGATTAGCACAATTTTTTTCCTGTAATACTCAACGGAGGCCGTGTGACACTGGTCAAGATAGTTACTTACTCTGCACCCTGCTTTCCTCATCTGTTCACCTTTCCGTCCACACCAAGCCTGGTAGTTACGTGTGGTATACACTTTCCCGGACCCTTTTCTATGCATTTACATACAGATATGCAAACATGGTTGTATAGATTTTTATACTGAAATGATATTAAAGTATATAATATTATTTTGCAATTTGTTTTTATTAATTAACCATGCCTTAGGTATCAAAAATTGCTAACACTTTACAGCAATAATATTGGTAAGTTTTCTTGATTTGAACTTTTAAAACTATTTTGCCTATAGATAACTCTGGTTTTCATTTTTTTCCTATTTATAATATTTTTATTCACTTTAACGAAATACCCAATGGCAATAAATATCATCCTGAATCCACATTTTCTGTTTACATTCACCAATTTATTCAGTAATTTTTCACCCTATCAATTTGCTTAATACTTTATTATTAAACTAACATAATTAAGAGGACTTCATTAACATGAAATGGACATTTAAAACGAAACCCTAGATCCAGAGTCTAGGACACGTCAAGTCGAGCTCCCTCACTGCTCGCTAGACATCCTGACCTGCCGAGTCCCAGCTATACTCACTTTTTACTTGCTGTTCAGGAGCTTTGATGTGCGTCACCATTCCGGGCATGTTCACACTGTTTCTGTGTAGGTACTTCAGGAAGACGTCTGCATTCCTCCTAGCAAGAGTGCAAGCCTGAGAAGTAATGGAGAGCAAAGTGCTGTTAATTTGACTTACACAAACACGTATTTTGAGTATACAGGGATGACAACGTCACACAGCTAATAGACGTCTTTACCTAGAACAGTTATCTGGCCAACTTGTGGTTTGGAAAATGCATACGTTAAATACTATTTCAGTTACAAAGGAATCTCTTTGTCCTGAAGCCCTTGCTTTGAAGACGCCAGCTGCTATGTTATAAGCTTCTCTATGAGGAGGCCCTTGGGACACAGGAGACTGGGGGCAGCCACTGGCCTAAGCCCGAGAGGAAGGGAAGCCCTGCCACAGTCGAGCCTTGAGGGGATGGCATTCCCGGGCAGCACCTGGGCCTCAGCTGAGATCCCTGAGCCACAGGACGCACCTAAGCTGTCCCTGGATTTCTACATAAAGGGCAGACAGTAAATACTTTCAGCTTTGGGGGTCATACAGTCCCTGTCTTCCCATCACAAGTCCTCAACCCAACCACTATAGATGAAACAGCCACAGATGATACGCAAATGAACAGACGTGGCAGCACTGAGCCCTCAGTTCGTACTTCCCAACCCCAATTTGAGCCAATGAGTTTGGGGTAGTTTGTTACATGGTGCTACCCTAGTAACAGGTAACTGATACTACCTGTTTATGTAGTAGGATAAACCAAATAAGTAATTTCATCAGTATATTAAAAAAATAGGGTTTTATATAAAAGGATACAAATATAAAATGAAAAAGTTAAGGAAAAAACCCTTAATTATATTCGAATTGGAACTATCTTGTACATTTCCTGTCTCAGATCTGGAATTAGTCTTTTCTGCAAGGAGTCCTAGCGGTAAATGGTAGTTGGAGACCACAATCTGGGAACTAGGGATGCTCAGTGCTATTGGGGTGTCATTGTTTCTAGGCTTTTTCAGTCTAGGATATAATTTTTTTTAATTAAGAGAAAAATACATCACAAGTCTCTACTGATCATCCTGGCACTTCAAGTTGTCATACCAAACAGCAAGGAAAATGCCAAAGACCACTAGGATTACGTCTAAAGGGCATCTTAGCAACCTGATGTGAAGGGGCCCCTACGGACGGGACAAGGAGAACATTAACAGATAAATGACTGATTGCCTGAAACACACCAAATACACTGAAATCCATGATGAGACCAAAATAAAGTCATGCACAGAGGTTCTATGGCAACAATTCATTATCCTGAAAATAGCAAATAAAAAGATCAAGCATTTACTCTGCTTTTTCTGTACAAACTCTATTTTAGACTAACCAAGTAGTTGAGGAAATAATTCTGGCCAACTGAGGCCAAAAGAATGACAGAATTAGAATATCACCATTTGCAACTCCTAATGAAACAATACCATCACTGGCTGCTAAACCCAGCAGGCGAAAACATGGTGGAGAAATACATAGGGATGAATGGGACACTCCCCATTTGAACCACCGACACATCCTCATAACACAGAGATAAAAAAGAGAACCAGACGTTACCTGCCCGCCCCCCGAGGTAGTGCAAGCACGGGTAGCGAGGTATTCTAAGCTCACCACCACCACGCACATATATACACACACCACATACACACTACCACACACACACGCTCACGCCTGACTCTGACCAAGGCTCTCAATCTAACAGAAATTTAGAAGACTGCAAATGGTGCTAAATGACTCCACAGGATGCAATTAGCAAAGTCCAGAATGGGAGAAATTTCACTGTATCAATAATCTATTTCTTCAATTAATAAACAGTAATGAAAAGGAGGGTGTTGTTTAGATTAAAAGTGATTCACAAGCTACACCATCCAAATCAACACGTGGATCTTGTTTGAATCCTGATTAAAACCACATGTAAAAAGACATTTATAGGACAACCAGAAAAATTTTAACAATGCTAGACTTCAGATAATATTAAAGAATTACTATTAATTTTAAAGATATGATAATGGTATTGTGGTTATGTTTCAGAAAGGGAGAATTTAATGTTTAGATATATACTACAATATTTACAAATAAAATTATATGATATCTAAAATTTAAAATAATCCACTGAAGGTGGGCATATGCCCATATGTTGATAATCACCGAAGCTAGGTGAGGGTTCATTATGAATTCTCTCTCTAGTTTGCACATATCCTTAAATTTATATAATAAACTTTTAAAATATCCTATTCACAAACACTACAAAATTATGGTTGAACAAAGGAATCCAAACAGGCTTGTGATTATAGATGCCCCTTGACTTATAATGAGGTTACATCACAATAAACTCACTGTAAGTTGAAAATACCATTAAGTCAAAAATACATTTAATACACTTGATCTACTCAGCATCACAGTCTAGCCTAGCCCATCTTAAATATGCTCAGAACATATACATTAGCCCAGAGTTGCACAAAATCAGCTAACACAAAGGCAATTTTATAATAAAGTGCTGAATATCTCATGTAATTTATTGAATAATGTACTGAAAGTGAAAAAGAATGGGCGTATGGGTCCTTGAAATACAGTTTCTACTGAATGTGAATTGCTCTCACACTATTGTAAAGTTGAAAAATCTTAAGTCAAACCATCATAAGTCAGGGACCATCTATATTTTTGTTGAGTAATTTTACCTAACTTATCTTTCTTAATTACAATGGCTTAGTAGTATTCATTTTTCTTTTATTCTAAATGGATTCCTGAAAAAGACAAATTATAATGATTCCCACTCAAAATCCTAATGGTGGTGGGCATTTAGAAAACTTCAATAGCAGTAACAAGTTGCAGGCAGAGTTTCAAGGTCTTGTCTGACACAGTTACAGTTGGTGACTGTGGAAACAACAATGCTTTCTCATCTTGACTTACTTAAAAAGTTACCAGATATAATTTTCAAAGTTACAATTTATTTTCGAAGACTAAACAACTCCCTCTGTCAGATGATCAACTTCAGAAACAAAATGAAAATCATTCGACATCACAGGAAATGGTGTGTGTGTGTGGGGGAGATGGTCAGAATGCTCAAGCAATGATTGAAAATAAGCTTCATAAAGCAACGAGGAAAAGTAAACACCACACCTATCTTAACAGGTCTGAGTGGTGATAACAAACAGAATCCCCGAAATTCTCCAAGAATGCAACACGGAAGCACTCAGTGTCAAATGTTTCTAAACATAGTGACCACTTTAAAAATCTAATTGTTTCAAAGCACGTCTGTGACTTACGTGTAACTAAGGTGACATATTATAAAAATATGATAAAGCAGTCTTGAAAAATTCCTTAAGCTTGTCAGAGAGAAAACTCCCAGTCTGGTCTGCATGTGGTCAAATTTCTCTCGTGGGAGGTGTTTCCCGAGCAGGTATTAGTGACTGACGCAGTAAGCCACAAGGTGCTCGGGCTTTGCATCTACTCCACACTGTGCTTACACCTCTTCTGAGATACGATCTTTATTCCAAAGGCTGAACCTCCAAAAGAGGATTATTGTAAGCTACAGGCATTACGTTTCACCAACTAGGTCAATCAGTCAACCAATCACCCTCTCTGTCCCCAGCATCACTTGGTATTGTGACTTCCAACCAATCCTTATTCACACAGATTTCTAGCTCTTCCTCCTTGAAAACCAGAAAGTGAAATTCACACATGAGGAAGAGTTTAAGGTTTTCTTTCTTCAACTAACCTCTTGCCGATGCAACATTGCCCCAATCACTTTCCACACAGGTGAGAGCTGTGGGGTGTGTGTGGGGTCCCCTGGAAAGCCACGACTGTGCCACACGAAGGGGACACCCAGGAGCGCTGCAGCCTGCACTGTTTAGTGGGGCACCAGCGCCCACAGAGCCAGCTCCGTACCTTCAGGAACGCTTCCTTTTGCTCAAGGTGCTTGCTGATCATCGGGGTGACGTGGTCTGTCTCAGAATTGGGGCCCAGCTTGTCGGCTCCACCACACCAGTCTTCTTCTCGCTTGTACTCTTGTTCTAGGCTCTCGAGGACACTGCACACCTGTGGGCAGGAGAAAGTTCCAGGCTCAGATTTGCATCCGCCGTCACCAACTGGCATCTCTGGGGAGCATTTTCAATCTGGCTCTGGGGACGCAAGTGCCGCCGGGAGGACCCGGAACATAAGGAGGAGCCATGGGCTCCGTCTGACTTGGGGACAAATACAGGGTTGAAAGCAGGTGGGTCTTTCAGAACAAGAACTACTCCAAAGCTGAATATCCTGCCTCTCCCTGACGTGTTTTAGGCCACACATTTAAATAAGCAGAAAACAGGTGTGGTCTCAGCTACCTTCCCACTTACCATCCTTTTATCCCCAAGGTAAGCGAGCATAATCTTAATTCCAGAATGTCTTTTCCCTGCTTGACTTGCATCGGATTCGTTCCATAATAACTGACACGCTATTAATGACTGAGTTGTCCAGTAAAATTAACCTCAAGATAAAATGTCAGTGGGGAGCCCCAGGAAGGGACCGCTGCCCTGACCTGCTCCGACGTTTTGTAGAAGGCGACGGAGGCATTGACGAGCTTGAGGCGGTCCTCCATCTTCAGCATGAGCTGCTGCCAGTGCGAGGCCACCTTCTCGGCGCAGTCTCGGATCATGTCCATGTCGTAGTGATTGGCCTGCAGCATGGCCTCCGCCTTCTGCTGCACCTGCAGCGCGCTCTGGTGTGTCTTCTAGGGACAGGAGGGCAGGGAAGGTTTACTTAGAGCGTGTCACCCACTGACCGGGAAGGAACAGGATGGCTACAGTTACGCTGCTCGTCGTGATTCTGGAGAAACAACTTCAGTTAACATTCACCAGGATGCTTCTAAAAGCACAGCAGATGGTTTAGCAAAAAAGTTTTTATGCCCAGCAACAACTAAATTTATATTTAAATCAGCTAGTGAAGGGTGAAATACAGTAAGACTTCCCAGAATGGGTCTCAATTGTGGGGTTCTCTGCCTGAGAAACAGCAGCAAAGCCCTTAACAGCCAATGTCTTTTTAAAAAGCCGTTGAAATGTTCCAAGTTTATTATTCCCATTGATCCTTCTTATAATAGCCACTGGAGGCAAATGAACAAGTGAAGACAAGGTGGCCAGAGTGAATACTCATTTTTTTTTCTTTTAATTTTCACTTGCAACTTAACTTTGGACTCCAGTAGAAAGTTTTCAAGAACTACTAACTTTAAGAAGACAAGAAAAAATTAATGAAAAGCTAAGGATGAACCGACTGTTCTCTGGAGGTCCATGACACATGATAAATCTATGAAAATGGCAAGTCCAGTCCAGGAAGAGCTTTGCTCATCTATCCTCATTAGAAGATCCACAAGGGGCAGAGAGGTCAGGTTGTTTCCAGTGAAAAACTAGAGCTCTGGGTGGGGGTGGGGGATAAGAGCAGATGGGTCTCTGTGCATATAGATTATTTTTTTAAAAAATAGCAAAATCTTGCATTTCACCCAAAAATGTGTGAATGATCCCATAAAATACCATAAACAATATAGTCTCATCCTTTACCCAGACATAATGACTTAGTATTTGCAATTTAATTACTAGAAATCATTGGCACAGTGCGCAGTTTTCAAAAGATGCCTGGAGTTTGAGTCTCAGGAAGAAATTTTAATGTGTGTCCATTGGCAACAAGTAGCTGAAAGTAAATTAACCCAGGGAATAAATTAGTGGTGACTTCTACAGCTTTCTTCTCTGGCTGACAATATGTATGTAAGCAGAGCAGGAAATAAGTTTTCTCTAATCAAATGCTCTTTTTCTCTTGATCTTACCTTGCGACCATCAATCAGAACTATTGCTCACGCTCCTCTACCCTGCAAAAAACCCTAAAAAAATAATCAGTCCACATCCTGAGGGTGAATTTGGGCAGGCCTGGAATTGGCCTGAGTCGTTCTGCCACAGCACTGACCCTCGTGTCAAGGTGAACAACGCTGCTTTTAAGCGAGTGTGAGTTTTGTCGTCAGCACTGCTTCCGGATCGACAGTAAATTCATGATGGGGAGACCCCCAGAGCGCTCTGCTTTACTGAGGTTGGCTACGTAGTGGGAATGTGCCTAGAAGACCAGCAAGACATAAAACATCAGCTGAGACTCCAATCTGGGCTCTCTGGTTGTTCGGAGGTGTTTCTGATTGGAGAAAGCGTGCCCTGCCAGGGACCATAAAGTGGGAGAGCAACAGGAACCTTCCCCCCACCACCGACCCACTCCGGATCCCTGCTGTGAGGGCGCCTGGCTGGGGTGTGCGTCCTCACTCCACTGCAGCTGCCACACTGTCCCCTTCTCCTGCAATCAACCGTAGATCTGTAAGCACCGGCGTTTTGCGTCCCGTGAGTTTTCTGCACCAATCAAGCCCCATTTGGCTCCCAAGGTCAGTGCCATGTTAGCGGCTTTAGTATGTTTGCCCTGAGGATAGAAAGATCCAACTCACAGAGACAGGACCAGGCATTCTTACCTCAATGGCATGCTGGAACTGCTCGTGCTCTCTCTGGAGCTGCTCTGCCTCTTGTAACGAGCTGGCTGTAATAAGTCCGGCATTTAACATGGACTCTCCGTTGCGGATCCAGCCCAGCACCTAAAATGTTACACAGGGTAAGTCCAAGCAGTGGCCTTTCCGGAGCATCCTGCAGACCACCAGGGACGGGACATGACCCTGCAAGGTGGTCCAGTAGCTCAGGGCAGGTATGAAGTGTGACGTCTTTACTGGCAACAGCCTGATGTCCTTCAGTGGTATTCGATCCCAAGTGCTATATATTTTAAGTTAATTCTGTTATTTTTAGTAGAGAACAGGAAATGAAAAGGTGGAGGGTCCAGCGGACTGTTATTATTTGTCCATAGATTAAAATAGCTTGAGGATGACGTATCAGAAAACCTATGGACACAATTCCTTGATAATCAAGAAAAGTATTTTCATTCCCTTTCAGTATTTTTAGGTCTGAAAAATGGGCAAACTGCTTGATAAGGGGAAACAATTATTTTAGTAACTTATTTTCCAATCTAACGTCGGTGTTAAATGGCACAATAACCCAAGTGTGAATTACGCTATACTACAACGCTCAGGGTCAGACTGTGAGGCTCTCACTTTATACGCAAACAAAGAGAGAAGTCAATTCTGACAGCAGAAGCCACAGAAACTACGGGAGGTCATTCAGGATAGTTACCTTTGGCAGGGACCTCTAGTAACCCACACAACACCTACTCTCCTCTTATCATTTACTCGGAAAACCCCAACTTTGGGGGAGAGCTTAAAAATAAAACCATTTCTCAGCTCCTGTTACGGCTTGGTTACAGGTATGACACAATTCCCACCAGAGAGATCAAAGCTGCAGCTGCTGGGGAAGTTGTGAAAATATTTCTTTTCTGATACTGCTGCTACCTCTTTCTTGCTGTGCTTCCCACTTCCTGATGCCGGGATATGGAAGTGAGAGTTGGAGCTTTGATAGCCATTTGGCAACCGGAAGGGAAAGACCACCCGTCACCCAGATCTCGGGCCAATCCTGGGGCCACTAAATGGACACCAGCAATCCTATATCCTGACTCATCACAGGGCGGAAAACATCTTTTTCAAGCAACTGTTTTCTAGTCTCTGTTACAGGAAAAGGCAATTCCTACGGGATACATTAATTTACTCCTTCATTTCTAAATGAATT
The DNA here is from genome assembly GCA_963575035.1 of Avahi laniger. NCBI lineage: Eukaryota > Metazoa > Chordata > Mammalia > Primates > Indriidae > Avahi > Avahi laniger. The sequence continues at coordinate 36,670 of CAUYSK010082201.1, forward strand.
ATTTTGTTTTTGGCAGGAGGGAACACTTTATTAGCAGGTCAGAATACTTATTTCATTTGTGTATAAAAATATCCATACTGATGGCACGTGGGAGATCAGTAGGTGCTTTTAAACAGTTCAGATTTAATAGCATTTCTGCTCTAATGCGAAACCACCTACTTCTGCACCACACCTTACTCATGGTCCAGTGGCACCTAAGTCCCCTCCAGCCAAACGTTTGCTTTCTGTGCATGTACCAGAACACCACGGCCTTATGTCCCTCTGCCAAGCCACCTTCACCAGCAGAAGCCTTGCTTACTGGACAACATGTCATATCAGTGCATGGAATCCCACCAGCACTGAGCCAAAAGCAATCCCTCCCCCATGCCCCATTTTTACTTTGCCCTGCCATCCTGATAACACAAGAAAAGCCCCAGCCATTCATAGTCTGTGATCTGATCCAGATCATGACAATATTTGGCAGAAAAATCACAGTTATTAGCCCGGGAAGCAACGTGCTCAGGGTTTCAAGCGAGACACTACCAGTAACAAAACAAGCTGACGATGCTGCTCTCAAGTGTTACACCTGTCGAGTGGGGAAGCCTTTTCCATCACAGAGTGGACAGGCAGCGTCCAGGACACCAGCTCTGCTTCCACACCTTAGGTACAGCTGCATGGTGGGGGCGGCAGGCGGTTAGCATATATATTGGGACAGTTATCTGTTCAGGGACCATCTTCCCCAATGCTACAGGAAGATGCATCACTCACCGGGTGTCTGTAGTGCGGCTTTGCCCACGTCCAGTTGTTTGCTTACCTGCTTCACTTCTGCCTGCAGATGGCGCAGCTGCACGCACTGCTCCAGGTGCTTCCGATGCTGCTCTGCTGCCAAATCCAATTCCTGCTGTTTTTCATGAAGAAACTCCAACAGGTCCTGGACCCGAGTTGCCATATCTACATCTCTATCGCAGAGCAACTCCACGCCTGCAGACAGTGAAGGGAGATCCTAGGATGCGGCTAGCACTTCAACCTTCAGTTCTTAAACGGTGGATGGCACACCTTCTGCTTTTACCAGGGGCATGCCTGCCTGGGGCCAAGCCACACACTGAAGGGCAAACTCAAGGAGGGCACAGCTGAGCAGAAGAGCACTTACGCCTGCCTAGAGCGTGAAGTGTGTGTGAAAGGAGGTCTTGATAACCAAACCAAACCTGTTCCCCATCAATCTGCTCCTACTCCCACACTGAGAACTACTGAAAGTATAGCAGCCTTTGCAAATGAATTAACTTCAGTTTGTTTTTGTTGTTAAACTCAACATACACAGTATACTTTTCAGTAAGGATTTAATTTGTGAAAACGAGCAATGCAGTATGCAGGTTGTCGCTAAGTAAGTTTCTAATACTATAGCTACATTTTTGAGTCTACAGTGACATCTGCTGGTAAAATATAAACTAGGAAAAAAATAAAGAACATGAAACTACTTTCTTGGGGTTTACATTTCATTCACAGAGATACAACACATCATTTTGTAAAATTAAAGTTAATGCTTCCCAAAATAATACGGAGAGTACCATGGGTAGTACTCTAAGCATAATGCTAAACATGACTGTATCATGGGGGAAAAAAACACAAAACGTTCCCTTTTAAGGAACAGGTATCTCTAATATCTATATCATAGGGGCTAACACATTTACAGTCGTCGCACTGAAATAAACTGACTTCCCATGGTGACATGAAGTAACCACAAGGGACACAGAATGGAAGGGCCCTTCTCACCAGAAGCCTGCACTTCGTTGACATACTGCAGAAGATCCTGCCCTTGGTGGATGACGTCGAAAGTCAAGTTGTTCATGGTCAAGGCTTTGTCTGCATGGTGCTGCAGGCGCTGCTCCGCGATCGTGAGGTCTTCTGTGTCGAAGTCATTCATTTGCTGAGAAAGCTCATCATTCCAAGACTCAAGGTCTGAGATGATCTGAACGAGGAAAGTATTTGTTTAAGACCGAGATAAAAAATAACCTTATGTGGCCACATCTCACTGTGCCAAATAAGGAAGAGACTCGCTGTGTCAAAAGGACATAGAAATTATACACTTAAGATGGATGAGTTTTGTGGTATATAAGTTGACTCTTCAATAAAGCTATTTTTTAAAAACAATTAAAAAAAAAAATAAATGGAAACAGAAGCCAGATGAAGGGGTTCCCACTGGCCAAAGTGGAATAATTAAATACTCAAAAACTATCACAGCTGAGTAAAATATATAGAACATAAAAAAAAATCCACTAATTCCTAATGATATTTGAAAAAGAATAAGAAGAGCCAAACAGTCAAAAAAAATTTAAAAGTTTTGGTGTCTATTAGGGGTAGACAGGAAACCAACTGTCATCCTGAAAATTAGTGCTTAAAAAAAGTAATTATTTGAACATTTCATGATGAAGGAATGCTCCTCTTTACAAATTAATCCATGTATTTAATATTAAATGTAGAAAGAATAAAAACAGGAAAGTGTCTGTTTTCGTATTCTAGTAAAATAACTGTCTCAGGCAACAATCATTAATGCATAGTAACTATCATATGAAAGGCTAAGGGGGAATTTAACCATGGAAGGATCAGGATGCCACTGCCTGAACACGCAGACCAATCTCGGCATCTCTAAATAAGTAGGATCAGACAGGATGCGCCTTCTCACAGGGGGAGCTATGATGTACCACCTGTGGAGTACTTTTGTGCAAAAACAGAACCTGAATCTAATCAGGTCTTTGCATCTAACTTCCAAGTGGAGAGGAAATGCCAGGGAAAGAAAAGCAGTTAAACAACCTAGAAGAAATCAAGTGAACAAATGCACAATGTGAGAACTGGTTGCTCTGACAACTAACCTAAGTATTTCAACAAATCATGGCATGAAAAAAAAGGAGGGCAGGAGAGACGAGTATAGATTATGAGACTAACCATCAAAGTCAAGAGTCAACCCCACATGCTTCCTCCGTGAGGCACCCCATAAATCTGAATACAGCGGGGAGTCAGGAGACAAGGAGAAATGACTGCTAAATTGGGGAGATGTTCGGTAGATCATGGGTATATAAGAGAGTGGCCTCATTCTTGGAGATACCTAGGAAAGTCTTTAGCAGTGAAAGGATAAATCGGCAAAGATGTTCTCTAAACTACTACAGCACAACGATAACAAAAGAAGGCACGCAAGGGTGGCAAAATCCTGCTGAATGTGGGACACAGGCATATGGAAGTTTCACTGTATTATCCTCTGTACTGTTGGACAGGTTTGAAAACTTTCATGACATAATATTAAAAATAAGACTAAAAATTATAAAATCCAGAGAGGAAAAAACTTTTTGTGAAAGAATATACTACACCCTTCAATGGAACAACATTTCCCATGAGTCCTAACTCACTTTCTCCACGAGCACAAACCAAGTCAGCATGAAGATTGAAAAACCTCGATCCACCTTTCAAAGATGGAGATGCTACTCCAATGGAAAGACAAGAGCTATGGGCATTTAAAAAAATTAACCAAGTAACAAATGGATTTCTACCATAAATGTAACTCTGTGCTTCCTACTGGCAGGTAGATGTGGCATTTTCCCAGGTAAGAGAGGAAACTGCAGCCAAAGCCTAAACTACTCAGATTTTCACATTTCGGGATTATTAGAGAATAGAGGTTCTCAGGCCATGACCTTCTAAAAGCTTTTAGACTGTATGTGACGCTGGTCTGGGACTGAGCTACAGGTGTAAGCTCCTCAGCTCTGGGACACTCTCACCTGGGGTCGGGCCCACTGGCTTTATCTGCGGCACTTGCAAATCTGCAGCTTTAGTGTAGGGAAAATGTATGTTTTTGTTTCCTGATCTGGTTCGATGAAAACGGAAATACGATTAAAAAAAAAATTCCCATTAACATAGCATTAAGACAAATGAAGTCAATTTTTTTTCAAATACCAAATGTCCTAAAAAAAAAAACTTCAACTAATGCTTCTGATTGCTTTGTATTTCTTAACTGAACATATGTATTAAGCAGCTAAGTCTTTTGCAAAAGCAAGACCTCTGAAATCAGGGAGGAAAACAGGCCTGCTCAGCTTTCTGTTGATCAGGCCCAGGCCACGGTGGGCCCTCTCTGGGCAGGAATCGGCAGGCAGGTGCCTTTTCTCTGCCAGGCTTCACAGGGATCTAAAGGTCATGACTCTGAGGGCATCTGAGCAGGTTTTACCAGGCAACGTGTTTACGGTTCGGCTCTTTTCTTGTTGTAACTAAAATGATGACCATGAAAAGATCCAAGAAGGTCTGTCTTTAATGAAAACAGTGCAGGAGGTTTGGTTAAGCAGCCATCCAAAGGCACCCAGAGAGGCCTGCGTAGGCTGGCCTGGCGGAAACTGCCCTCAGGGTGGGGCCTACAGACAGCCCCACTGCAGGTGGACGGCCCCTCCCCTGAGCTGGGGTGACCGAGGGCCAACCAAGCACCTGCCTGGGGCGGCACTTCAGGGTCTGGGTCCCAGTGCCCTCCCAGCACTGTTGGAGCTCTAAACCAAGAACGAGTAACAAACATGGAGAGGGATGTGCTCTACAGACGGCCGTCGGCAGTCCCCAGTACCACCAGGGCAGCTCACAGGTACCCAGAGGCGGCCTGCGGGCAGTCATTGCCACCACTGTGTGAAGAAGCTACCAGGCACCAGGTCTCACCAGGCTGAAGAGACTTTGGTTCCTTTTATCATGCTTCACAGTCTCATCTGACAATACTCGCTGCTGCTTGCAGTACATTAAGTTCAGAAAAAAAGATCTTCCTTACCATAGAATTCAGAACCACCTCTTTCTGTTAAAGATAAAAGAACCTATACTTCTCTCTTCTATTCACATATAAGGTGAAAACGCAATTTTTACGTAATAATTATAATCTTAGAACATCTCTGAGGAAATGAAGGGAAAGAAATTGGGTTTCCTACTACCTGAAGTGCTATCTGCATAGGCTAAGATTATTCCCACTCTGGAGGGGAAAGAGAAAGGGGGAGGGGGTAGAGGGGGTGGGGGAGGGAGACAGGATGGGAAAGGATCGCCGCCCCAAGTCGATGGCTCTGCTCCAATGACAGAGGAGTGCTGTGTTGGACCCGATCAAGGCCTAAACACGCGAAGACGAGGAGACAGGTGCGCCTGTTTCCACCATTCCGCTCCACACTTGCTTTGCTCTGGTCCTGCTGCCCAAGCTGCCTTCCCTGCGGTTTCTGACCTCAGAGCCCAGAGCCGAGAGTCCCTTGGCCGCCCGGGCACGAGCAAGGGAGCCTCCCAGGTGCCCAGGACCACTCCCCCGGGCCCCCCGCCCCCTTCCTCCACCCTCCTCGTTGCGCAGAGGGCGGGGGGTGCAAGAGGACACGGGGCTTGAACACGGCAGAGGTCAGACAGGGAAGGCCGGGCGCCGGGTGCCGGAGGAGGGACACTCACGTCGATGGCGTCCCTTTCAAAGATGCGCAGCTGCAGGAAGAGCTCCAGCTTGATCTTGCGCTCCTGGAAGAGCTCCTCCATCTGCGACTGCGCCTCGTCCAGCTGCTGCAGCACCGTCTCGATGTGGCTGATGGAGCTGTTGTGGGGGGTCTTGTTACTGGAGATGGCGGAGTCCCTGCGAGAGGGCACACGGGGAAACGGGTTAGCGAGACAGACAGGAACCGACGAGAAAGTCTCACATTGTTAGATACCAGATCCGGCAACTCGAATCTTCAGGGGGAAGAACGCCGGCAGGAAGCTGGACTGCCCGTCTCAGAAAATGGAACTCGCTGCCCCTCCTGCAAAACAACATTAGGCTTCCTCCTCTGAGCAATACTGCCAAATCTGAGGGTGTGCTGAAGACTTTCTCTGGCATTTTCTGAAGTCACTCTTGTAAGAAGTCTAATAATTACAGAAAATTATTTTAGTAGGGTTTTATTTTTAGCCACTTTTTTCCTTAACCAGAGAGAACAGATGATACCTGTTAGTACAAATGACAGAGCCATACTGGACAGGGGAGCTCAACCTTCAGCGCCATCAGTTAAGCCTGCAGTAAGTCACTTTTGCCCACCTCTCTTCTAGCAAAGTGAACGTCATGTAAGGTCATCAAGTCAACAATTCAGTAAAATTGTCCTCTGGTCATACAGTGGGGAGGTTAAATGTATGTAAATGGTTCCCCCTGGCCCAATAAAAGGAATTTGCTTCCAAGGGAACCAGCACTGCGCCCGCCTCCCGCTACAAGGAGCGCGGAGGGATGGGTGGACGGAGCTGCCTGGGCCCGGAGCTGGGAGGAGGACGCTCCGCTGCGCTCTCCACGGGCCTGAGGACGTGATCCTAGGAGCTCGGCGTTAATCTGGTTTATAAAGAAATTTCAGAAACGATTAGGTGAGTGTTAAGAGGAAATATTCGAAGCTGATTCTGAGGTTTATTAGTGAACGTGTAATGAAAAAACTCTGAGGTTAAACCTTCCTGGGAGGGAGGAGAAGGAAGAAAGAACAGAGAGCGGGAAGGCTGTTGCCCTCCTCTGCCTTCAGAGACGTTCTCTGTTCTGTATCCAGCTGGACAAAGAATTAGCGCGAATTGTTGAAAAAAGTAAAAGAGGAAGGGGAATCACTAGCAGGATTCCGGATCTCTGTGTTCAGACCGGAGCAAAGGGATGAGGCCCACCTCAGCTGCTGGATGAGGTCCTCCCCTTCCTTGATCACGTTGACGGTCACCTGCAGCGTCGTCTGCTGCTGCTGGCCGAAGCGCTTGATGAGGTCCTGCACGGCCTCCACCGACTCGGCGTACACATCGTCCAGCAGCTCCTTCTGCAGCTCCTCCAGCCACGTCCAGAGCTGGGGAAGGGGAGAGGGCGGTGAGGAGGGCCGGGCCTGGGTGCAGCCAGGTGGCCGCCTGGCGTCCGAGGGGCCCGGCGCGGAGTGGCGTGTGACACGCTGGGAGGCGAAGGCTGGCAGAGCACTCCCAGGGGAAGGAAGGAAGGCAGGGAGGGGGAGGGGCCTCCCGAACGGTCCCACTGCCAGCGGAACAAGCACAACAAAAGCAGCATGCCACCGCCGCGAGGTGAAAAAATAAACAGGCAGTGGGGCGACCGACTGTCACAAAAGAGAAAAAGGAAAGGGAAGGGAAGTCGCTCTTTCCCATTCCTCCGAGGCTGAATCCCGAGTGCGATGGAAATAAGAAAAGACCCCATCGGACGACAGAAACATCCACTGAAGGTCAGAGGCATTCTCTGACGTGTCTCTCTCACTTAGCAGATGGATAGCTTTAGTTTATTTTCAGCAAGGGCATTACAATCCATGTTTAATTACTGAAGCATCACTCAGAGGTAGGAGCTTTACCTCGGAACAGAAGGAAGCAGACGAGGTGGGGGAGGAGCCCCCGCCCAGCCTGGCAGGGGTCCGCTCGGCCCTGCTGGTAACTACGCCAGCCTGGGCCCCCACCCCCACGGAAACAGTGTGCACAGCGAAAGTGCTGACGACCCCCTCGCTGCCACCACCACCAAACATGTCACCAGGGACCTGGACGAGCAAAGACCGCAGGAGCGGCAAGGACTACTTTACGCCAGGAGGGAGCCGGGGATCAGAGCACTCGCCCACTTCCTGGAAGTCCATTAATGCCTCCAGATCTCGGGGGTACTATTCAGGGAACCAAAAAAGACAATTAATTACGCTGAGCAGGCCCTGGTGACTTGGTGGTGGTTTGTATGTGGAGAAACTGCTTTCAGCTTCCTCAGGGACGGAGGAGTCATCCCACGCATCTTCCATGTCTGGTAAGCATGGCCGCCCCCACTGTGCCGAGGCCTTGACCCTTTGTCCAACGGTTGCCACCTTAGGGACTCGTAAGTCAGATTTGTACTTGCAGAAAGAAACTGTGCTTGTATCTGGTCTTTTGGTTCCCAGCTAGCTTTTTACAAAACAACTTTATTAAGGTAAACTGACATATAATAAACTGCACAGATGTAGTGTCCAATGTGAGTTTTGACATTTGTCTACACCCCAAAGTCCACTGCTACTGAAACTGAGCATTTCCTTCACCCTGAAAGTTTCTTATGCCCTTTGTCATCCTGCCTCCCTGGCAAACGCTGGTCTGCTTTCAGCCACTATAGATTAGCTTGCATTTTCTTTAAAAATTTATAGAAATGGAATGCCATCGTACAGTATGTCTTCTTTTTTGGTCAGAGTTTTTATTTTGAGACAGATTCTTGCTCTGTTCCCTGAGCTAGAGCGCAGTGGCATCATCATAGCTCACTGCAACCTCAAACTCCTAGGCTCAAGCAATCTTCCTCCTCAGCCTCCCAAGTAGATGGGACTACAGGCATGTGCCACCATGCACGGCTAAGTTCTTTATTGTTCTGTAGAGACCAGATCTCGCTATTGCCCAGGCTGGCCTTTAACTCCTGGCCTCAAGCCGTCCTCCCACCTCGGCTTCCAAAGTGCTAGGAGTACAGGCTCCAGCCACCACACCTGGCCACGATTTAAGCAAATGTACATCTGAAAAAGACCCTCAGAACATACTTTCTTTCACTCTAATCACAAGAAATACTTCTGAGAACAAAGATAAAGGAGACAACTCCGACACAAATATTGGATCTGCATCACAGTAGGAGTGTCCAATGCATTAGGTGACAAGCTGCCATTCTGGGCACTGAGAAGCCAGGTCCACTGCAGGCTGGAGCCAATGGTGGCCTCTGGTTTTAGCTGCATTGCCTCTTTAAGAGCTAGATTCTTATAGCACCAACAGAAATTAGTATCTCTTCTTTTAAATCTGTTGAGAACAACACAAGGTTTTTTTAAAAGCCTACTAGAAAAACATAGCAAAATCAGTAAAACACAACAAAATTAATTAAGACAGCTAGTAGAGTATTTGTATGTCCTGGACAAGATATCTCTCCTAACAGAGCCCCCGCATACAGGTGTCCCGCCTCCCGACCTAGCCCTGTTCAGACAGGGGGTCAGGCCCCCAGCACAGGCTCACTGGGCCCTCGCCCGGAAGCCCTGTCACGTGAGCCTCAGGGCCCTTGCCTGGGAGCTCAGCAGCCTGTCCCCTGATGCATCATGAGGCCTCACTCAAGGACCCAACTGTGGGACAGGCTGCCTGTCTGGGTGGGGACATCTGCAGAATTCCTCTTCTCCAGCAAACACTACCAAAAATACCATTTATGGTGCCATTTTAACAAGCCTCACTTTTACACGCTGGTGAAAAGATAAAAAATGAGTCTTAGAACTAACCTGATGCACAATGCACGGGTGTGCTCCTATGTAACTCCACTACCACAGCGTAAGAGTTAATGTTTCTTCATAAGCGAAACTTAAAATGGAACACTTCTCGTAAGAGGTAATACAGAATAACGATTAAGAGAGTAGGTTCCAAAACCAGAGTTCAAATCCTGGCTTGACATTTCCTAGGGTGTAACCTTTGGCAAGTTACTTGCCTGGATCCATGTCTCAGTTTTCTCATCTATAAAAAGGGCATAGTAATAATGTCTACCTCAAAGAGTTGCTTAGAAGATTAAATGAGATAACATGTAGAGTGAAGAAATAAGTAAATGTTAGCTCTAAGAAAAATTCGTATAATAAGAAAAACCACAGTCTTAAAATAATCTTTCTCTAGATATTTTTCAAAACATATCCAGGTTTATACCAATTGTTCAAAATATGTCACTTAGTTTGGTAAGCTTAACATCATCCCACATTTAAATCTTTTACTCCTAAAAATAGCACAGTATGAGGAAAAGGTACTAGGACTCATCTGTTAAGAGTCTAAAGAAATCACTTCCTCCCAATTCTAGGGGAAGTGCCATGAGTATGTGGGTTTCGAACTTTTCCCCTTCCACTTGGGTGGGTGTTTTTTTGGTAAAAAAAACCCCATCTTATTCCTTACAACATCTTGGACGTTTTCCATGTGTCCATGGTGGTACTTGCTCGCCCCGCCTGGCCGGGCCAGTGAAAACAGTAAAGAGCCACAGCCACAGAGGGGACCACACAGGAACTGATCCTGGGATCTCATGGTTGACAAAAGGAAAACTAAATGAGGTAGAAGGGGCTAGGCTACATTTTAAACTATTTAAAAAACCTCTGCTCCTTTAAAATTTTTCTGTCTGGTCCTATAAGAAATATTCTTGTTTAATTTAGAGAAAAAAGTATTAGGTAAAGGTCCTCTCTAATGTCAATCGGGGATGAACTGACATGTATCATTATGCAACATCATTCAACCAAAGTCTATTTTTAAGCTTTTAAAATGGTACATATGATGTCTAAAATACTCCTGAATAAAGGAATGCGAAAAAGTCTCTAGGACGCCTACAAAATTCTCATCACAAACTTTCTAAGAGTGAAAACAACTGCACTTCTGTGCATGCTGCTAATTTACAATAAAAAGTTAAATGTTTGTCCAACAGCAAGAGAGGAGTTGCATTCTATGAAAGTTCACAGCAACCTGCATTCTACTCAGAACCACGGGCTGGTCACACAGCCACAGGATTAGGTAACGCTGCCCCCTGGAGGCCATCGGAGCTGCGGCCGACAGGCTCCAGCACTGAGACGGGATTTGCAGTCCAGAGTGTCTGGTAGAAGAGAATTTAAACAAGTGCTTGGTGAACACAAGCTATTGCCACTGGTGTCTGTTTCCCTACTCTTGCTTTTGACAAAGACGATCATTCGGGCACTTGTGGGGATGGGTGAGCCACAAGGCCACTCGGGGAAGTATGAAAGCCATAGCTTCCCAGAGCTGCAGCAGTCAGAAGAAGTAGGTAGTTTCAACGGCAACTTGCAGGTGGAATTTCAGAGGGCAGCCACTATACACGTAAAATGTGATTCAATAAACAGGAACAAGGCCGGGCGTGGTGGCTCGTGCCTGTAATCCTAGCACTTTGGGAGGCCGAGGCAGGAGGATCACTTGAGCCCAGGAGTTTGAGGTTGCAGTAAGCTATGATGAAGCCACCGCACTCTAGCCCAGGAGACAGAGCAAAACCCTGTTTCCCAAAAATACAATAAAAATAAAAGAAAAGAAAAAGAAAAAGAAAGAAAAGAAACGGATAAATAATCATTCCCACTCTGTACAGCATGTTCCTCTGCCTGAAATGACAAACTGTGCTGAGAGTGCACACACCTGCTGCCCTGATTAAGGAAGAGTAGGGTTGGAGGAACACCTTTTTATTCCTGGGTAGGTGGGATAAAAATCCCTTAATATGATGAAAAAACATGTATGTAGGGTGTATGGGGTGGAGGTGAGGGGAACAGAGGGTAAGTCAAAGTCAGTACATGAAATATTATCAATGCAAGCATGTAAGAAAGGAGAAGACACACAAGAATACGTTCAGGGCAGCCCTACATGTTAAGAAGGGACCGAGCGTGGACATTCTGGCATCAGAGGTGGATACCCGCAGAGGGCGTGAGTACAGGTGAGGCACTGGTGATACGGCAACAATGCCCAGCCAGGGACCAGAGGGGTGACTGACATAGAGCCAAAGCTCAGGATGGAAACGCCAGGGACTGCAGCTACCCAGATAGCACATCAAGTCTAATCCTGCTAAAAACAGAATCTGACACTAGGCATTTTTTGTTTTCTTTCCATTCACAGACATACCCGAAGGATAAGACACAAATACACTCTCTTCAGGAACAACTGCTACCTGGGAGTGTCAAGTTTGGGAAAAGCTCCTCCCCACACCCAGGTCATCTGGAGAGAGACCCCTGTTGGTCAAAGAGTAGTTTCTCTTTGCCATGACAGGTCTTCAAATCTCCAAGGACAGTGCACGTGTTCCCACAGCCTCTTGGTCTTTCCCCTAGGCTAACGTTTTATTCCTGAACTCTGTCGGCATGGCATGACCTGGGGCTCCTTCCACACCAGCTCACTCTCCTTCCAGTGCTCTCCAGAGCTAAAGAACTGAATGCAATACCCATGTGATCCCAACAGCAGGCAGAGAGCACGATGACTCCTTTCTTGGTAATGACAACTTGGGGGCACGGCAATATTGTAGACTCTGTCAATTGACATATGCAAAGCCATTTCTTTGTTAAACATATATTGTCACCTATGTGGTCCTTTTTCTGTTTTGATAAAAAAAACAGACTCTTAGATTCAAACCTATGAATGAAATTTTCTGTGACAGATTTTGACTTATTACTGCTGAGATCTGCTGGGATCCTAATTCCATCACCTGACATATTTGACAGACGCTGGTCTAGATTTGGTAAGCATGTCTGCCACACCAATCCAGCCACACACAGGCTTTCCGTGTGGGGATAGAGACCTGCAATGTGACAGCGGAAGTTTCCTCCAGCCCTGCTGACATCATCCACTAAACAAGCCCTACACTGACAGTCTCACTTGCAAGGGTTTTAATGCAGCAACAATGAGTTCTGCTATGGCGCTGATCCGTCCTCGCTTTGCGGCAATCCATCCAGCTGTTTTAAGAAAAACAGCTCTCAACGCAACAAGATTTTCAGGATGCCTGAATTCGGATGGCAATCTCTCCCGATGTCACATGCAGACATAAAGCTCTGAACAGGTTAGGTGGAGTCAAAGACACGACTGCAGAGTCTTCTCCCCCGCAGAAGGTGACACCAAGGGATCAACTCGTCTGTCCTGCAGGAGGTCCATCTGAGAGTCATCTGTAACTCGCTCCATGAACACATTTCAGTGACCCCATGTTTTCTATAATCTTCTCCCTTAACTAACTACTTGACCTTTTGAGTTGTTTCCCAGAAATGGCAGATTTTCTGTAAGACAAAGGGGTTGAGATTCAGAAGGCCCCTGGGCAGACTTCCTGAAGCCAAGACTCATCATCCTCCACAACCCATGCCCGCAATGAAGGTAGACACCACCACCAGCCCCAAGGCACGTGGCCCCTTCTTAAAAAGCCCATTATCTCTCTGAGTTGGAGAGGCGGATTTGAGGCAGCTTCTCCAGTTCTCCCAACAAGACATCTTTCTTATTAAAAAAGTCCTTTCTCCCTTGACAATCCTCATTGCCTCAATAACTGGATCTTTGTGCGATGAGCAACTGGACCTATGCTGAAACCCACTTGCAGTTTCCATACCATGATGACTCTGTCATCTCCCATCACTGCCTTCATCAGCAAGTCTGAGCCAACTGGGCTCTGGACTGGAGGTGACTTCCTTGCTCACATACTGGGTATGGATAACCTCCGACTATCAGAAACACTTTCTTCCTGGCGTCTTTACCTGGAGGTCAGTATGGAAGGAGGAGGAGAGTCTTGGTTCCACTGATCCTCCCTCACTTGATTCTTTTCCACAGCCATTCCACAGCCTAATTCTAATGACTGTACTAACAGCCAGTTTGTATTTTCCTATCTGCTTACAAAACAGATGTTGAAAGGCCTGGGCGAATGCCCATACACTAATTCCACGGCATGCCCTTCATCAAACCAGAACCTAGTAAAGAATGAAATAAAGTTAACATGCTCTAACTTGTTCCTGCACTGGCAGTTTGAAAAATGTCTCTAGAATCCTGCCTAGGATTAATCTCAACCTGAGTAATGCGCTGACGTCCACCTTCTTAAAAAAGCACAACGCGTTTTCGGCCTCTGGTGTCTCCTCTTTCCCACAGTTCCTTGAAGACTGATATACCTAATTGAGTGGCCTAATTATCAAGTTCTTTTAGTACTCAGGGATCTAATTCTCCTGGAATAGACTTGAACTCACTTAGAAGAAATAACTCTTTTCTTACAACGCCTTCTCCCATTTTGGGCTCTGGCTGCCCCAGCCTGTCTGCAGAGCAGTCTCCTTGAGGACGAGAAGGAACGTGGGAGCTGATGAAGTCTATTTCCTACTTGTCATCCATCAACATCACGGTCCCTAGCACAAGCCCAACCCTTCCATGACCTTCTGGTTCTGAATTTGATGCTTTAAAAAAAGGAAGAGAAAAACAAAAACTAAACTAAAAAAGCCTTATCAGTCTCTCCAAGCCTCATTTATGTGGAGCTTTTAAGCTGGCCTAGCAAAATCCCAGCTAATACACTGCTGGTGACCAATCTCTCTACCTATTCAATAAGAACAACAACGATCAGTACAAACAAGACAGGCCAGAAATACATATGGATAGTTTACTTCTCTCACTGAACCAAAGACCTGCCGTGATTCTTTCACAATAAAATATTTAGTGTATGAAGCTACGTATCAAAATAAGAATCAAGAATATTAAAGTGCCCTTTAAAAAGAAATTTAACAAGTAAACAGCACTACCATATGTATGTCCATTTTCAGTTGGGCATTTTAAGACCTATAACATTGCATTTCCTGACCTGTGTTGAAGTTCCTCACCTTATATATTACATTAATCAAGTCCTATCTACAAACAGCTAATTAAAGCAGACATTTACAACTCTCCATTTAGAGGTAACCCTTCAACAAGAAACTAGAAAAATCTGGACTCGGTAGGTGGTCTTACACTTTCAATTTCTATTGTAACACTGAGTTACGAATGAAGATAATATATCATCAGCTCATTCATCCAATAAACCTCTACCATGTGACTGTGATGTGTCAGGCATACTGGAGCGCCATTATTATCTTCCACGATAACTTCTAATTTCCCTGTTGGCATAAAGATTTTCCCTACTTGAAAATATTGGTCTAGTATTAACAAATAGAAAATCCATGAATTTAAACCATAGTTTGAATCATTCTATAGAAACTATGTTTTACATAAATTATTTTGACAAAAGGACTTTTCTTTTAGATAATATCACAACACTCTTTTCCCACTGACCAACACAAACGTTTTGTGTATATGTGGTGAAAAAAATCATTTATTTATTTTGAAGATTTTGCTGGGATCAAAAGTATTTAGTGATGTGTTCAAAATAATTTCTGCCACTATGAATGGAACCCCGAGTAAGGATTCTTTCTCGCAGCCTACTCCCCTCGGAGGGACCGAAGCTGGGGACAGAGCTGAGCTATGTACATCCCACGAGAGGCTTTCTGTTTTGATCTTAAGAACAGGCTCAGCGGGAGGTGATTACTCTGAGAAAAGGCACCAGAAGTAGATTAGTGAGGCAGAGACCAGATGTGACCTAGGTATTTATATCTTTGCATCTTACTTTAAAATCTGTATTATTTTGTCTATATCAAGAAAGTTACAACAGGGGTAGGGAGGAAAAGAGAACACTCACTGCAGCTTCTATAAGAAAAGCACTGTCAGGTGCTTTTCATTTGTCTTATATCTCAGAGGTTTGAGATTACTCCCATTTTGCAATTGGGGAAGCTGAGGCATGACAGAGTAACTTATCCCAGATCACTCGGCCAGTTAGGGAACATGTCACACTATAATATGCTTTCTCAATTATTTTAATAAAGATTGTATTTTCACAGAAAGAAAGCATAAATGACTAGATTGATTTTTTTTGAAACTCCCACCCATAGGAAGAGCACCTATTTTTTTAAATCAGGATGGCAAACTAGACACCACAGTCTGAATAAAGACACAGTGCCACATGAGGAGGGAGCAACTGAGGGCCCAAGTCACATCTAACACTCGGGCACACAGGGCTGATGGCGCAGCACATGGTTCCAGGCTCGCAGTTTCCTCTTGCTTTCACTGCTTGTGGCTATTTAATTGCTCATTTGTACCTACATCAGATAAATCAATCAATCAATCAAATATTTAAGATTGTATATAGAAAAATCAATGCACTAAGGAATGTCACTAAGGAATTTAATGTTAAACAAAAATTGCTAAGATT
Organism: Avahi laniger; assembly: GCA_963575035.1. Taxonomy (NCBI): domain Eukaryota; kingdom Metazoa; phylum Chordata; class Mammalia; order Primates; family Indriidae; genus Avahi; species Avahi laniger. The sequence continues at coordinate 52,325 of CAUYSK010082201.1, forward strand.
TGATCATATAGGATAAACTTTGCACCCTGAAATATTGCAGTGTTGGATCTTAACCTTTCTCACTGACAAATTTATCAAAGCAATCCTGGACTTTGAGATGTTAAAAGTCAAAAGATCACTCACACATTTGTGGTGTTAGTGTAACATGGTACATACATTCCGGAAAACAGTTTCTTTTAAAACTAAACGTGCTTACCAAAGGATCTAGTAATTGCACTCTTGGGCATTAATCCCAAGAGAAGTGAAAACTATGTTCATGCAAAAACCTGGACAAGATTCTCCATAGATTCTCTTTCTGTAATAGCCCAAACCTGAAAATCACTCAAATGTCCTTCAATGGATAATGGCTAAACAAACATAATCTTTCCATACCAGGAACTACTACTTGGCAATGAAGCAGAAAGAATTATTGATACATGCAAGAAAGTAGATGGAGCTCAAAGGAATTATGCTGAGTAAAAAAAGCTAATCTCAAAAAGTTATATACCGCATGATTCCACTTACGTAACGTTTTTGAAATAACAAAATAATAGAGAACAGGAGATTAGTGGCTGCCAGGGGTTAGAGATCAGGTAGGGACTAAGTATGGCTCTAGGAAGGCAGCACAAGGGAGTCCTTTGGTTATGGAACAATTAATTCTGTACGATTTTGTATGTTCAAAGTGGTGGTGGTTACACAAATGCATATGTGATAAAACCACATAGAACTAAACACACATAGCACACACACACACACGAGTGCATGTAAACCTGGTAAAATGCGAGTAAGCTCTGTGGGCTGCAGCAGAGTTGGTTTCCTGGTTTATAGCTTACTAAGGTTTGAGGTTATGCAAGATGTCACCACTGGGAGAGGCCTTGTGAAGGTACATGGCACCTCCTTGGCTATTTCTCTTTTTTTGGTAATTTTCCATGAATCTACAATTATTTCAAAATAAAAAGTAAAAAAAAGAAAAAGGCTGGGGAATATGTTTAAAGATATGACATATCTCTGCAAGTAAAGAAGGTCCCTGACCTAAGATAGTTCGACTTACGATTTTCAACTTTACGATGGGATGAAACTCCATCGCAAGTTGAGGAGCACCTGGATTTAACGATGGTTCACCTTACGAATTTTCGACTTTACAATGGGTTTATCAGTTATCAAACACATTTTCCACTTACAGCGGATTCAACGGGACATAACCACAACATGAGTCAAGGAACGTTTGTATGTGTATGTGGGATATAAATAGGAATGAAGGAAATTAAAAAAGCAAGTCATCTTAGAGGACATATACATTTGATTCATCAGGAAAATTACTTCTTGTAAGGCCAAAGAAAAGGTTTGCAAGTTGGGAACCAAATTTTAGAGAACTCTGTAACACAGACGTGGAGGAATCAAATGCTCAGCAGAGGCTGGGGTAATTAGGGAAACAGCTCCTGTGGCCTGTGGCCTACGGAGAGTCACGTCCATGCGCAGTGTGAGACAGGCCTCCGGAAAGCCCAGCAGAGGAGGTTGGGCCTGCCAGGTCAACAGGCTCACATGTGCTGGAGGACAGCTAGTCTACGCAAGGAGCATTGTGTACCTTTAGTCAGTTTTCCTGTTTTAGTTTAACCACCAGAAGCCGGAAAGAATTTCCAGCTCCACAAGGGAAAGAAGAAAAAAGAAATCTGAGGGGTTGCTTGAGAAGGCACTGGGTGTGTTTTCAACATACTCCTGGAGCAAACTGGGTGACGACCTGAGGACCAGAAGGAAGGCAGCTCAGCACACCGAGATGCAGAGCGTCCCGCTTCCCTGCACCCCTCCCCAACTCCAGGGCAAGGCTCTCTCCCCAGGCTCCCCTCCAAAAGCACTGCCTGAGCATAAAGAAGTCTGCATGCTCAATCCTTAGGCATGAAAATGAAGCCGGACTGGTATGCTGCAGCAAAAAACCTCCAGGTGGGTGGGAGGCCTTTATTTCTGACTTCTGAATAAAATGAAAGGTTCCTCTTTTCCCAGGCATTACTCAAAAGAAAACCTTGTCCCAGTTCAGTGTGTAAGTTTGCAGAAGCAGAACCAAGAGGCTTCTTTACTTAACCCAGCAAGAATCACAGCCCAATTCAAATGGGAATGCTCTTTCCTGGGAAACCATGGCTTCTGGGAACAAAATTCAATGCAAGGCCACTGAATCAATTCCAGAAACAAACTGGCGGAGAGCTCAATGTCACCACCTGGTTGCCTCAAATAACCCACAAATTTCAAGTGTAATTATCAGTTAACTCAGGACCTAATTTTGAGAATGAAGTTGAACGAGTATGAATGGATGAAAATAGTTACGCTTTTGCTATATTTGAAAATAGAAGTATCATTCAATCACTAAATCTATCATTAAATCTCAGAATGATGTGCTAGAAATAGACATCATTTATCTCACAAACTTTTACTGAGTATCTGCCAGCTCCGGGAAGTAGGCTAAGTAGAGAGAACACAAAGATAATGTGAGACATGGTCCGGGGCTTCAAGGAACTTAAAGTCTATCAAAAGAAATGAACAGACAAATGTCTAAAATGTGTGATGCACATAAAAGCACAAGTGCATTGTTCCTTTGGTCACTCACTTTGGTATCATCTCCTTGCACATTGCAGTTGGCTGGGGATACACTTGGGAATGAGTGAAAAGTGAGTGAATGAATAAATGAACAGTGAAAATGCATTCAGAAGGAAAGGAGGATGGTAAACAGAGGACAAATAGCAGGAGAATTACACACACAAGTGATGTGAACCAATGCTACCAGTAAGACTGAAGGGAATTCACACCGAAGGGGCCTGAGAGGTGGAGGGCAAGATGGAGGAGGATAAAAATCCTCCCCAAATTTATGTTAGGCCATCAACATTCCTTTTAAATATTTAAAACAACAACCAAAAAAAACACAGGCCAAAGCACCAGTCTTCAAGCCTTCTGAAAGGAGATTAAGCATCTTATGATTCTTTCTAGAGAAAACAGGGTCCTGGAATGCTTCCAAATCTGGTTTGAGGGAGAAACTGAGGATGAAATCTCTATCAACCACCTGCTGCGTCCAACCTCGAGGGAGAAAATATTTGCCCTGTATGTGAAAATATTTCCCTTTTCTCTCTTCCCAGGAGCAGTATCCTCTGTTCCACCCTCCAGGGGAACAGAGTCAGAGCCAGGGATATCTGTCTGCAGCATCTAAGGGCCAGTCTGTGACCAAACTTCCAACCACGACCCTCTGCCTGGTGGAATTCTTAGAGATTCCTGAGCTAACGCTGAGCACACAACACCTAGACCTGGCTCCTTCTTAAAGTGAGTTGCTATGACATCACCTTTGTATTGCGTGTTCATCCAAGAGTCAGAAATGTACTGCAAAAAGAGAGGGTGTCAACTACACTCTGGATGAAGTGAGAAACAGAACCACTGCGGAACACCTGGCAGTGAGGAAGGTTAACTTCTATGTCACAGAGCGCTAGACAGGTAACTTGTAAAAAGCTTCATGAATTTGCCTAAAAGAAAAAGACAAGCTATTTTTTCTATCTTCCACTATGCAATTTTAAGTGGTATGACATGTTTGAGAAGAACTGATTCAGATATTTTAGCAATTTTTCATTTATCTGATACGTTAATACATTCACAACTTTATGCAAACACCCTAAAAATTAGCATGATATTCTCCTCTTGGCTCCTGTCTCACTTTTAATTTTGTTTTCAACTAATCAAACTGGTTCTAAGTTTCAAAACACAACAACTGAAGAAACTGTTCTTTCCTGCATAAAACCTACCAAATATTCCTGGGGGTTTTAGGGCTTTTGTGCAGCACAGAGAAACAACACAGAGAATTTTGGGGCTGGTCAGGAAAAGATAAGTCTACTGAAAAAATGTCTGGGGCTAAAAATGAACACCAAGCACATAAAAAGAAAACCAGGTGGCATTCCAGCCTACGGGCAGCCTCCCCGAATGTCTCTGCTCCAGCTTACACAGGCACGTGTGCGTACCCTACTACGCACTCCCAGCTGGGCTCCGACTCGCTCCTTGGTTCCAGACCACTAGAGGTGCACACATTTAAGAGGCAGCAAATGAGGGTAAACATACTATACTGGTTTCTCTGCTACTGTGGTAACTTTTCTTTTCTTTCTTTCTATTTATTTATATATTTTTTGAGACAGGGTGTTGCTGTCTTGCCTGGGCTGGAGTGCAGTGGCACAATCACAGCTCACAGCAACCTCAAATTCCTGGGCTCGAGAGATCCTCCTGCCTCAGCCTCCTAAGTATCTGGGACTACAGGTGCGGGCCACCCTGTCTGGCTAAATTTTCTATTTTTTGTAGAGATAGGTTCTCACCATGTTGCTCAGGCTGGTCTCGAACTCCTGGCCTCAAGTGATCCTCTGCCTTGGCTTCCCAAAGCACTGGGATTACAGGCATGAGCCACAGTGCCTGGCCTGTGATAACTTTCATATGAAAAGGAAAGGATGAATGTACTGAAAATTCCCCAGTTGTAAAACTGAACCACTTAACCCTTAAAACCAATTTAAGGTCTCCTTTGTTTACAAACTTATACATATCACAAGTTCCTATAGTGTCAGCCAATGAAAACAAAATGTACTTTCTTTTTTAAACAATTTCCAAGCCTAATGACAATACCAACCCCATGATCTGCTAAGTAGAATGTTTTTATTATGAGAATTTTCCTTAAAAAATGCTGATGTCACAAAAACCAGTGAACCCAAACAGAGTCTCTGGAGAACAATGGCTTTTGCAAAATGCTTCCCTTCAGTGTCTGCTTTTTGAAAACCATCACGTAGTGGAAGAGGTGATCTAAATCACAAATACTACTTCATGGAAAGAGTTTTCTGTCCTAAAAGCATTTTAAATCCTGACCTTAGACTGCTAAGCTGCTGAAGAACATGGCTAGGCACCTGGCTCCAGAATGGGCTACAGGTGCAAGGCTGTCTGCCCTCCGCCCCTGTCCCTCCATTTGGTCCGAGGGCTGCTGTCGGCCACCCTCCTCCCTCTCCCATGACACCTGTGGCATCCAGGGCAATGGCACCCTGTGACCTGAGTGAGGAACCCACAGACTGGACGTCCCTGCCAGGCCCTGGCCCTCTGGCGGGTCCAGGCTGCTCTGTGCTCCTGGCCTGTTTTCCGTCTTGTCTCTGCTTAATGAACTAAGGCACACTCTGCTCTTACACACCAATCACCTTTAACCTGCTCCCTCCCTCTCAGCAAGGGTGTAAAAATAGGAAAGATAAAGAGAAGCCAAATACAAACACAACCGTAAAGAGCAGCATACAACCTAACACGGCATGGCAAGTGCTGTAACAGGTCATGGCAGCAGAGCTCGAGAAGGTGCTGGGAAGAGCGGCTGACTGCCTGGGGAGGGAAGGGAGGCAGCACGTCCCGTCTCAAAGGTATCAGAGGGAACCTCAGGGGTTCGGGGACACTACTGAGGGGCAGAGGCGCTGGGAGAGGAGGATACAGCACAAGATGGGGCTGGAAGGAAAAGTATGGTCCAGACTGGATGTGGGGACATTTAGGCTGCTCCCCAGATACAAGAAATCACTGATGTTCAAAAGCAGGGGAACGATCTAGTAAAATTTATATTTTAGAAAAAGCTCTGGCAGCAGTGTGCAGGGAGGCTGGGGCAAGGAGATGGCAGGGGCAGGGAGCGCAGAAGTGATCACGGCTGGGCTCGGGGTGCGTGAGGAGCTCACAGCCTAGCGGTACGTGCATCAGTAACTAGAAACTGCCCTGGAAGAATGTCCACTTAACATGTCTCCTTGGAAAAAATACCCTCTTTGTAAATATTTTCAAGTCCTTTTTTGGTTATGGCATTATGAAGAGCAGGCAAAGAAGCCACTTGTGCCAGTTTTCTATTCTGACCATCTCAGGCCCACGGAGCGCCAGCCCCTCTGCAGGATGCAGCTCTGGCTGCCGGCCCGGGCAGGGCTGAGCACAAACTCTTGGGGCCCCAGCAGCTTGCTAAATACTCTCCCCACACTCTCTTCACGGACCCACAGAGTTTCAGAGGGAAGGAGCGTGGTTCTCCTGCAGCCCAGTCAAGTCACAGCGACTTGACTGAGGACTAAGCGCCCGAGATCCCAGAGCTGGTGGTGGGGTTCCTTTCCTTTAGGTGGATTCACTGGCCCCTGATCTCTGGTGCCTTTAAACAAGGCAATCCAGCCTCACTCTCTCCCATGTTCTCCAGTCGCCCTGCTCTTCCCAGATCCTGCTTCCCATCCTGCTGCCATAGCTTCCACATGCGTCAGCCCAAGTCACCCAGAAGGGCCCTCGTTTCCAGTACACAGAGGGCTGTATCATAATATATTGAGATCCTTTATGAAGCAGGTATTTTTTTTTCATTAGACAGAAATAAGATGCAGTACGGCGACATCCTTACTCAACTTGAGACACCCTGACAACTTTAATTTTTAGTATAATTCCTTTTTTTCTTCAACAGCTATATAATAGTTTTCTCAATGTAACATTATATGATTTCTACCATGAAATATATATATGCAAAATATAACTAATACCTATTTTTGACACACCAGATAACACGCCATCTCTTATCATGAGATAAATTTATTAACAAGAGCATATCTATGACATTAGCTTTAACGTTATTCACACCATGTTGGTTTTGGTAGATTTAAACTCAGTATCATATTATATAATATTCACTTTTATTAGTATCTGAGAGTGGCCTCATGAAATCAGAAGGCAATCTTGACTTCTGCTACATGACAGGTCAACACACAGAAAGGAAACCCAACAGGTCTGACCAACAGCGTGCAGGTCCTCTATTCATACGAAATGGACAGGCTCTGTCTCCTTCTGAGGTTGAAGGATCTCGTTCAGCTCCTCGTTTTCCCTGCTCACCTCCAGATCCACACCTCTCCCCTGCCATGCCAACCCTCGTGCGTTCTCTCTTTACAGACACCCCCAGTACAGGCGGCCAGCACACATCTAGCCCCTCCCCGTCCACACAGACGCGCTTGGCACTAGAGGGCTACATCTCATAACTTGTCACCTTTTGTCCACTTCCTCCTGGAATGACCACATTCAGGTTTCTTCCAAAGAATTCAAAGACCCCTTCAGAGCAAGGGTTACGTTCCTGATGCCTTACCTCTTTTACATGGGTGTGAAAGGACACTGACATGTCCAGCAGGATCTTCCGCTGCTCCACACGCCGAACGAAATCTTGTATCCGGTCTTCAAGCTGATGGGCAGCCTGATAAATCTCTTCTGGGTCACATTCCCCAGTCTGAGCCAGCTGTTCTGCCGCTTCTAGTAATTTATCCGCATTGGTGTACGTGTTCTGCACAAGGGAACATCGGAGAAACAGAAGGTGAATAAAAAGCAAACCAGCCAGGCCGGGAGCCATGATATACAGCAACACGGAGGCAATCTGTGACATCTCTGATCACTTACATAAATCAAGCAGAAAATACGACGGGGAGAGATGATTTTAGGACTTCTATACAGCAGCTTTTCTCAATAATGTTTGAAACTGTTAAACTCTGAACCTCGTGGCGAAGCCCTTGCATCGGAAGGGGTGGTAGGGCACTTGCAGGCAGTTGCTGGCTGTCTCATGACTCAGAAAGGACTTCCAGATTTCTGCCGAGGTGGAGTCAGGAGACGGCCCATAGCCACAAATGCCCGCTTCGCTTTTTCTCCCAGTTTTATGGCAGAGTGGAGAGGTCCAGTTCTGTGTCTTGCAGTATGACATATTTGCTTTTAATCCCCAAAGTGCAGGTTAGAGGCTAACTTCCAAACAGACACAAGTTGCTGGCCCTTTTCGCCTGTTTCTACTTACTGGTAATTCTGTGCCTATCTCCTTTCTATCTAAGGCTGCACGGTTTTTGAGAAAAAGGAAATAACTATAAAGAAAAGTACCCAGAGTACTTTTAAAGAGTTGAAAGCTAAGTGTAAACATGGTTAGAACACTCGGAAAAATACCCTAACTCAATAAATCCAAGGCTGTAAATGGGTTCCTCAAAGAAACAGGTATGCAAAAGCCGGATGCCACCACAGGAAACTCTAGTGAGGGGTTCGCTGAGAGAGGCCAGAGGACGCCAGTGCGGGGAAAGAACAGAGTCCAGGCCTTCCAAGCAGGCCCAGAAAGTCAGCTTTTGGTTCCCTTGAGAAACAAGTTGAGCCCTTCATCCTCCTCAGTTTAGTCCTGAAGCTGGGCAGGAGAGGCATCTCAGCAGTGAGGGTGTGAGGTGGCGCACAGGTAGGGGTCCCGGCAGGGTCACAAGGGTGGCTTCCACTTTGGGAGACTGGTTACATCCAGGGGGATTTAATGACAAGTCAGCACATTAGGAATAATGGGAGCCAAGTTTCCTTTCTGAGTGAAGGGAGTTACGAGCACAGAAAAGGAGAAAACGTGAGTTAACCCTTGGCACTGTGCAGAAATAGGAGGTTTAGGTGTGACTACATAGTTTGCAACAGACAGATGTGAACGTGCGCATGTGTGTACACACACACTCACATGCTCACTCACGGTCTCCCTCCCCTCCCTCTGTGCACCGTCTGGAGGAGGGCCAGGCAGCAGCAACAGCCCAGCAGCAATAAGCACGCTCAGCGCCAGACTCTGGCCGCTAAACACCATTCTCCTCTCAAAGGATCAGCGCTCCTTGGAGAAACAGCTGGTTGCAGGGTTGGGGTGGGATGAAGGACAATATGAGCCTGAAACATCTTTTGTACCCCAAAGTAAGGAAGTGCTCAGGGGCAACATGCTCATGCAGGGCACAGACGCCGGCCTGAGGGGGCTCCTGCCAGCCAAGGCAGGGACGATCTGAGCATCAGAGTAATCGACTCTGACAGTCACAGACTGCCAGCCACCAAATACGATGAAACCACAAGTCCACACTGACAGAAACAAATAAATAACACCGGGTGAGGAACCAGGTATCACAGAATCCCAAAGTACCTCCCACAGAGTGCTTATCGATTCCAATGGGAGAGAGACTGATTTTACAGTGGAGAAGGCTGGCAGACATCACTCCAGCCCAGAGGCCAAAATGAACATCACATGGGGACAAGTTAAGACCAGGCACCACCTGAGGGATGCCATGAGGCAGATGTGGCATCACCCTGTGATTCTCCTGCCTAAGACACATCACCTGAATCTGGTCATGAGAAAACCCACGGTGAGGTGCAACCTCCAAAACAATCTTCCCAAGTGTCAGGTCACAAAGTCAAGGAAAGACCAAACAACTGCTCCAGGCTCATGGACACCAAGAGGTGTGACAGCTAAATGTCACAAGTGATTCTTAACTGGATCCTTTTTACAAAGGACAGTATGCAGTCTGAGAGTTACACAGGGTGTCAAGGTCAGTTTCCTGATTTTGATGGTGGTGTTTTGGCTGTATAGGAGGATGTCATTTCTTGAAAGGAAATATACACCAAAGTAAATAGTTGAGGGAGAAATGTGTGTGTGGGACTATCTCATCCAGGCCCTTCCCTCCTGAGGCCGGGACTCAGCCCACCCGGCAACAGTAGACTCTCCTTGTGACAGTCAGCCCTGAGCACTAAGGGCTCCTCTAGGGAGGTTCCGCCTGCATTCTGCCCACGAAGATCCTCTGACCGTCAGAGGCTGCACATACAAGCGACTCTTCCAGGGATGACAGGTTCAAGGTCCCTGCTGACCCCCAGCTGAGCGTCCCCTGGGAGCCATGGTCTGCATCTCTGAGGCAGGCACGCTGGGGCCTCGGTGCTGGATGAAGCTACAGAGTAGCAAGCGGTATGCAGAACACAGAGCGCTGCCGACACACGCTTCTGAAAAGTCCTGCTTTCTTATTTTATTGATCACTATGGTTTTGAAATCATTTACCTCTCGTGTTTGACAAGTGGGTTTTCAGATGACAATGCCTCCCAACAGCTAAACATTTCATTTCCGAAAGCTTTTCCACTTCTTTGCCAGCAGGCAAAGACATTTTTAAAAAAGTCCCAAAGGAACAAGTGCATTTTTCAACGATCTGGGACACCAAACAGCAATCATTTATCTCATCTTACACTCAAAGAAAACAAGTAGCGCAAAAGGTTCAAGGGCTGGGAAGGACAGCACTCGTGTCTCTGGAACCCCTGGCCAGGCCTTCCCAGGAACAGGACCTTCCCTGGGTCCTTTAGCAACGGGGGAACAGAGTCTCTTGTGCTAATGTTAACCATACTGATCAGAAATGCTACCTTGTGAGCACTTACTCTGTGCCTCACAACAGCCCTGTGATGTAGATACTGTTTTATTCCCACATCACAGGTGAGGAAACTGAGGCACAAAGAGGTGAAGTAACTTATCCAAATCAGTCAGTGGAGCTGGGACTGTCGAAACCACTAACGCCGGGGCCAGGCTTCCTCTCACAAGGAGACATTCGCTCACGGGACTCAAAAGGAGGTGGGGTATCAGAGATGGAGCAAGTTTTAGAGTCTGAAGACCTAGACTTCTCCTCTCTTTAACTTGCCGTCCTGTCTTATTCTGTCCTCTGAGGCTTCTCACTATGGCCCATTTCTTTATCTGTGGGGTAGGGGTCATCCCTGCTGTGGGGATTAAAGGAGACAATGTAAGGGCCTGGCCAGGGTAGGGGACTGACTCGTTTCTTCTTTTTCTTGAGAAGTAAATGCAAGTTACGTAATTGGAAGGACTCAGGGAAACAAGAGCCACAGTAAGGCAAACGCACTTCATGCCCTCCTCTTCCTCATGATCCTTAGCTACAGAGCCTGTTTCTTCCCAAAGACGACCAGAGGCTGCATTTAGAATCCAATGGAAAAAAGGGTGTTCTTGATCTTACAACAGATAGGAAAGGAGGAAAACAAGCATTTTAAGGCCTGAAGACTTCTATTTCATTTGTCTGGCTTAAAAAAGAACAAAGTCTGTATATAGAAAACTTCCAAGGTGTTTTATTACTGTAGAAATGCAATGAAAAAGAATGATGAGGCAGTACTTCTACAGTGCAAATTAAATGTCCAGATAATTTAAATGATCGCTTAAAAGGCAAATAGGTCCCCAGAGATCATCTTTTTGTCCATGACGGGAAAGCACGGTATTATCGGGAGGCCAGCTCACCATTCCCATCCCCAAGCACATGTACATGGCAGAGAGATAAATGGTAAAACCACAAACACAATCAGCAGACCCAGAAAGTTCCACGCGACACTTACCTAAGCATAGCAAAATACTGACTACTATCTGTATCTGTTAGCATTTGACCAGAGACACGGTGTTTTTTTTGCAGAGTGGGGGGAGTTTGGCAAGGTAAGGTAGGTCAGGGATAAATATACCTACAGTGCCCTCTGGAGCCATTTCCAAATGTTACCAAGTAGCCTTAAAACACAATGCTAGCATTCGCCAAAATATCTGGATAATCTGAATGATCTAACTGTTTTGCTAGGCAGGGACTCGGCACGACGATCACCTGCTGAGCGTCAGGCATGTTTTATTTAATAAATACTTGGCAAAGGCAGGAATTAGGAATCATTTTACAGCTAGGGGAACTGAGGCTCAGAAAGATTGAGTAACTTTTCCATGGTCATACAACTGGAAAGCAGTGGAGTCATATTAGTAAATTTTAGAAGAGTTTTTAATATGAAAAAAAAAAGCAGGTGAGAAGACTTGATACCTTGTAAATACAAGCCAATTTAAAGGAAATTCTTGACAGCAAATAATTTGCCCTGAATTCTCCGCTATTTATTTTAAAAGGCTAAAAAACAACAAGCCTTACATTAAGAACCAAATTTATTGCAAAATGGCAGCCTAATGTACTTAAGCAAGGCTCTAACGGCTGTACCAAATCAGAAATTTAGAGCATGCTACAAAAGTGGAGGCATTCTGTACGTCCATGTGTTCCAGAGGCAGTATCCTCCTCCCAAAAGATGAATGAGTTCAGTTGTGGCCAGAGAGTTATCCGGCCTGCTTCTTTTCTGAAAATCTACAATGAACTTAAGGTTTCCTGCTTTCCTAAATGACACAGTCTTTATCCAGGAAGACAAGATGATTACATGGCTCATATGAAAAGCTGCTGACAGCAATGGCTTCCTGGAGAACAACTTCGTGACAGGTTCCGTTTCAAGAAGGTAATCTGAACCCCGGGGATAAGAAGAAAAGAGTGAAGGTGGTTTAAGCACTCACAGAGCCCGAGATTTGCTAATGATAGTAAAGACATCTTCTGTGCTGTCAAAACCAGCTTCTTCCTGAACCAGCGTGTCCTGGGCTTTACTGGCTGTTGTAATCATAGCTTTTTAAATCTAAAAGGGAACATTAACTTGGATAACTATTTAAAAGGTAAAGGTTACCATTAAAGAGCATCTTCCCTTCCAACAGTCATCTGCAAAAAGCTTCACATGGAAGTCTTTTTAATTTCTTTTTTTACACGAGTGCATGAAGATGTACTATGGCCGTGCACACCACACACTATAAATCAATTAGCATGGATTCAGTCAACAGGAGAGCTCTACTCACAATCGCTGCACAAAATAAAGGAATGGATCTTCAGATTAGTCATGAGGAGGTTCTTGGCCCTGCGAAACTGCGTGCAGAAAGGATCCAAGCACTTCCTGAGGGGCCTGCAGCCGAGTCTGAAGCAAATCCTGAAACCCAGGCTGCTGTGCCGGGGTCTGTGCCTGCAGAAGTTACGTTGCGCTGTATGACTCACTTCCACCAAGTAAACATGAGGCTCAAAGTTCTGGGTTCCTCCTTCTCAGAACGCTAGAGTTGTTCTGTATAATAATCTATATTTAGTACATTTTGATGAACTCAACCATAAAGTTTCACCACTTCCTTTCTGAATCTCTGTTATGTTACTTCGTCATGCCACAACCCACTACTTAAGTTGAGTAGAAAAAAAACTTTATTAAATAAATTGCTAACTTAAGATTTCTAAACTAAAACAAATTTAGAATTAATTTTACAAAGGAACCATCAAAAGACAACCCCAAGAGATGAAAGTAACTAACCTTAAACTTAACTGCAAAAAGGAAACTTCTTCTCTTTAGATCCTAAAATTTGTTCTACCGTTGTGAATTTATTTCAGAAAATCAAATAAGGCTCTTTATTAAGCACTAAAGATCCCTGTGTTCCAAATCTCCCATCCAAGTACTAACCAGGCCCGACCCTGCTTAGCTTCCGAGATCAAATGAGATTGGGTGTGTTCAGGGTGGTATGTCCATAGACCCCTCTGTTCCAATTCTTAAGGTATCTCCTAAGGTTGCTCTGTCCCAAAAAACCCACATAACCCTAAAATATTACCTGTTATAGTACTTCTAATCACAGTTTGCTTTGACAGAAAGCAGACAGGGAGGGGAAGAGCAGAGAAGGGAGGCTGGCGAAGGTAACTCCTTTCAGCAGGCCTCATTCGCCCTGTGCCAAAACGAGACTGAGTCACGCTGTCTTTGGGAAGAGCTAGAGAACTCTCATGAACGAAGCTATAAATACAAAGCATAATTCTGCCTCTAGACGGAGGCCACTGTTTGTCTCTAGACCACGTCTACTGCACAGGGTCTTAACAAATCAGCCAGGCTTCTTATGGAGCCACCTAATAGTCATGATCATTTCCTGATTAAAATGCTACTAAAAACAAATCTTTATTAAACAAGGTGGAGGGGCTAGAGAGAGTTCACCCTTTTTCTTCAGGTCTTGCAGCCCCCGGCCCACCTTACCATATTTAAGCTGCGGCTGGCTCCTCTCTGGCAGGGCAGTCCCTCTCCCTACGACATCTGATGGTGGAATTTTCAGGCCGAGCAAACTCCTTTCAGAACTAGCCTGAAATGGTTCAGGGAGTGTGTTCTGGGATATGTAAGGCCCGCGTGCAAGTGTGCTAGCATGTACTAGATTCCAGAGCTCCAGGGGGCAGGACCGCGTCTGTCTTGTTCTCGCCTGATCACTTGGTGCTGTCACAGGACAGGGGGTCACTATTTATGGACTGAATGAATCAGATACTTCCACTCTAATGAGATAGGAGAGGAATTATGTGGGCAGCTGGGTCTCAGTTCATGGTCAACGATAACTGACTGCTGAGTGCCTGCTGCTTGCAGCTCCATCAGCTAGACCTGAGCTGGACAGCCGGTGGCAAGGAAGCGGAGTAGCAGTGGCAGAGCACTCTCTGAAACCAACTGGCACCTAAAAAATACAGTAGCAGCAAGTGATGTTCTTCAAGAGAGGAAAGGGTCTACACATACTCAGTGCCAGAAGAAAAAGATGCTGGGAAGGCAGCCATAATGAAGCAAGCAGGTGTGGCCGGGGTTGGGGAGAGCACAAGGAGAGAGGAGGAGCCAAGACACGAGAGTGAGAACAGGCCCAGCGCGCTGGGGTGGAGCCCGTGTCCACACCTGATGGCTGCCGTGGAAGGGAGGCGGCCCGAGAGAGCATAGACTGGGCATCTGAGTGCGGCTCCCCGCCCTGGGAGGCCCCCCAGCTGTGCCACACGACAGTACACCTGCCGTCCTCCACATCTGCCTCCAACACCTGACTTTGTCGCTAAACCGAATTCTATTAATTTTCATGTCTTGGCCAAGACATCAAGCACTGCCACAGAAAGCTCTCTGGCAGCCTGCCACACCCCCTGGGGGGGGGTTCCGGGTCTAAGGCTACCTGCCCACCCCTCAACCTGGCAGAATGCCTGACATGCAGCGGGTGATTATTTAAAAACCAGATGGAGGGAAAGTGGGTGCACATATTCGCAAAGTGAACGGAAGTGATTGTTTAAAGGTCTCCTTTCACATACAGGTCAGATTTGGGCTTAAACACTTTCATTTTGGGGAAGAGCGTCAGGTACCCCTTGGAGTCCCTGGACAATCTGCAAGAGATGGTGAGAAAGGACAGAAAAAGGGCAAAGCTCACATGGGAGAGGCAGGAGCATGACAGCCAACTGCCTTGCTCCCAACCAGGTGAAAAGCAGCCCCCGCTGCAGGGTGCTACTTCAATCCTTTGCCTGCCCTAGAAACCTACAGGCAGAAACATTCCTCAGAAATAAAGTTTTCCCGATCTCGCTGTCCCGAGAACTTGTGTTGACAGCTTCGACGATTGTCTTAGACATGAGGAAATAAGCTCGTCATCAGAAGACAGAGCAACATTAGCCCTAGAAGACACTTCTTTAATTTAGGATAAAAGGAACCAAAGGAACTGGCAGAAAGGTCAAAAAGGGTGGCGGACCCACAAGAGAAACTTCAGGAACCTGTCGTCTTTCATATTAGAAAGTGCTCCAGAAGGCACTTTTGGAAGGGAGGAGGGCAGCCGGTCTGCAGTCATGTGTACACATGCCTCTCGAGGTGAGAGCCTCAATTTCTAGAACTTGGTTGTTTGCAATTCTGCCTCTTAAATTCTTTGGTGCCTGAAGTTTTTATTCATATGACCCAAATTTCACATGTATCCTCGAACCACAGTAATTACAGCAATAGCTTAAATTATGAAAAAAATGAAGGGGAGATAGGAGCACATTTTCCACATTTCTTATGCTACAAGGAGGCAGAATGTCTTCCAGCAGGTCAAAGCAGGGAGACCACATTTAACATGGAAAAGAAATGCTTCAAAGACACACAGAGTGTGTGGCCAGGCTGCAAAATACACAATCGTTCCTCTCTGGTTTTTTGGGATCCAAAAAGCAGAAAGGTCGCGGCTGTCATTTTTACTTTACATATGCAGACACTGATTGGGCGTGGTCATTCACACCTGTACTCCTAGCGCTCTCGGAGGCCAAGGTGGGAGGATAGCTTGAGCTCAGGAGTTTGAGACCAGGCTGAGCAAGAGCAAGACTTTGTCTCTCCTAAAAACAGAAAAATTAGCCAGACATGGTGGCGTGCACCTATAGTTCCAGCTACTCAGGAGGCTGAGGCAGGAGGATTACTTGAGTCCAAGAGTTTGAGGTTGCAGTAAGCTATGATGACAACACTACACTCTACCCAGGGTGACAGAGCAAGACTCTGTCTCAAAAAAGAAAAAAAGAAAAGAAAAGAAAAAGACATGTACAGAAGGTAACATTCTAAAAGCATTTTCACAGGACAGGACTTAAGTACAGTTTGTTATCCTACAATTCTACCTCATATTTTAGTTCCTGACTAAACAAGCGTATAATCGAACCCTTTATTTGTTACGTGGAACACACTGACTCACACAGCCATGGTTTAGTCCTGTTTATTTTTGTTTTATAAATTTTGAGACTACATTGTTAGTATGTATTATTTTTCCTTTTATAACTGAAGATCCTCTTTATTTCTAACAATGTTTTATGCTTTCAAGTCTATTTTAATATTAATATTCCTATACCAATTTTTTTGTTAATATTTTCCTACTAGATCATTTTCTTATACCTTATATATTTTGAAGCTTCCTGGGTATTTATGTTCAAGTGTTCTCTTCGGAAATAATACATAGCATAATTTTTAAATGATAGCCAATCTGAGACTCTTTGTCTCTTAGCAAGTATAATCTATTTTGCATTTGGTATAGTTACTGATATTTTTGGATAACTTCCTACATCTTATGTTGTGATTTTTATCATGATTTTTGTTGTTCTAATTTCTTTTGCTTCTTCCAGATCCATTTTTCTGAGTTTTCATTTATCTGGTTTTCTGCATTTTTTTCCCTTTAAAGTGGTTTGGAAGTGATGCTTTCTATCCCTGTACTACTAGGAGTCATTCAAAAATGCTAATATGCACACTTGAACTAACAATCTAAGATAAGCAGCATGCCTGCTGCCATCCTCCTCAGAACATCTTACCATCTTTTGTGTTAACGTGAGCTGATACTTTAGTTCTTGTTTTTAACTCCCTCCCAAATTCATTGTCTTTTCTTTAAATGGTCAATCCTTTGATCTACAAACATATTTCCCAATTTCTTTGCTCATTATTGATCCCAGCCCATTCTTCTCATACTTTCTTTTTATCCATCTAATTAATTGAAAAACTACTTGCTAAATACCTAAACATGCCAGGCATTTGTCTAGGTGCTGGTGACATTGAACAAAACAAAGTCCCTGTTCTCGTGGAGCTTAAATTACAGGGGGTGCTTATATTATTCTCTCTAAATAGTTTTTATGGTAAGTATGTAAGTGGTAAACTCTCAATTTTGGTCTATAGTTTGTCCCCACTATTGAGTTCAGCTGGGTACAGAATTCCAGTTCAGACTTACTTTTCCCTCAGGACTCCATTCCATTGTCTTCTGGAATCTATGGCTGCTGATCAGAAGTTGGCTTTCTCACAGGTGTCATTTTGTCAATTCTCTCTTCTTGTTTTTAAGATTGTCTTTGATGTTTCTTAGTTTTACCACACTATCTCTGAGTTTGGATCTGTCCTGCTTAGACAACTTCTTTTCAAACGAATTTTTCATATATATATACATATACCCACATATGTGCCACATTGTTGTACTCTCTCCCTTCTTCACTCCCCTTTCTTTCAAAAAACCCAACAAAACAAAAAGCCCATTTCCCAAACCACCATGAGCTGTGAGGAGGAACTGCACGTGAGCTTTACAAGATGCTGCCTTATCCTTGCTTCCTCCCTAGGAGCCACTGCTGGGCCTGTTTTTCGGAAAGCTACCTTTAGAGAGGTTAAGTTACTTGTCCCAAGTCACACAGCTGTGAGCATTATCACCAATGCTCAAACTCTGCAAGTCCCACACTCTGAACACGCTGCACTCCCGTCTCCTGTTTCCAAACACACGCATTTAAAAGAACTGGAAACAGGACAAATGATGCTGGTCCATCATTACAGAGAGGGATCATTTTTCTCCAACTACGAATTGAAATTTCACAAATTAGTCAACAGACATTAGTACAACAGATACGACAGAAACATCCAAGACATATTTTTGTTTCAGGAACATCACCTTTTACAAAAGGGCCAACTGACAAATCATGTTTCTGCCTGGACAATGACAATTTCACTCTGAAATCTGAGCACTGAACCCATCTGAATCACCTCCAACATATCCAGCTAATGCTAACTTACCTCAAATGTGATGAAAACTGTAATTCAAAGCCAGCCACAGGGGTACTTACGGGATAAAATAGCAGAAGCCATTACCTGTGCCACTTCTTCAAAATCCTCATGACGTTTCTGCAAAGCTCTGGCCCGATGCAGAGATTTCCCCACACCTGTGTGTTTGCTCAGAAATGCTTCTCCGTGGTTCTCGATCCAATCCAGCACCTGCAATGAAATACGGGTACATATGCCTTAAGAACTATGTCCTGCCTTGTTCAATGTTTAGGGGAATTCAAGGAAGACCCATTCTGTTGTCAAATCTCTAAGAAACAAGAAGCAAATGAGAAAAAAAAATCTGGAAGATACAACTGGATATTAATTTAACACGTTTGATAATTACAAGCTGATAATTACATCAGCTTTCCCATCAGGACTTTAATCAGCTCTTATGTTAAAAGTGTAAATCTTTTCATGTATAAATGTTACATGAAATAATGATTAAATTAAATCTCACCTCATTTTATGCATGACTGGAGTCCCCGAACTGACTGGGTTTTGCATAAGATAGTGATTAAGGTAACATTTTTATAAGGCTTTAAACTACACAACTCAGGCAATTTAAGTTTAACTAGAGTTAATTTTTTTCTATCTCTTCTTTAGAAGACTCAAAACACATAAGTAAAATCTAAGAAAACATTATATATGCCTTAGTCCTGATTTTTAAGGATAACTTATTTTTTAAATAAAGATGTCTGCAAAAGCTAAGCATTCCATGAATTACTTAAAAATTCTTGCTAGTTGAAATCCACTATACTAAAGAAAAAGAAAGCAAAGCAGTGCGATCTGACGTTTTAAAGTTCATGGTTGGGACTGGTAGTTCATTGGTTCCTGTACTTCAGAAATCACAAAACACCAACAATGTCTAATAAAATACAGCTGACCCTTAAATAAAACAGATCTGAACTGTGCAGGTCCCCCTAATATGTCATTTTTTTTTCCCAGTAAATGCAGTTGGCCTTCCATATTGGTGGGTTCCACATCTGCAACCAAACATGCATAGAAAATACCGTATTTGTAGGATACGTAACCCATGTATATGGAGGGCCAAATTTTCTCATCCTTGGGTTCCACAGAGCCACCTGTGGGACTTGAGTACGTGCGGATTTTGGTATCCACGGGCGGTCCTGGAACAAACCCCTGCAGATACTGAGGGATGACTGTATATACACTACATCAAATGTCCACTTTGTCTCTCTCTGATGAAGAGGCGATAACCAGCAAAAAAACTAAATTAGTGATATCTCTAGCTAAAAACAAAAAAATATAAGGACATTTGTTAATGTGCTGCTAAAGTATTTAAGCCTCATTAATACTTTGCACGTTTGTAACTATGTTATTCTCTTAATCCATTCATGCTGCTACAACAAAATACCTTATACTGGGTAATTTAGAAACAAAAGAAATTTATTGCTCACAGCTCCAGGGACTGGCATGGTCAAGCTCAAGGCACTAGCAGATTCAGCGTCTGCTGAGGGCTCATCCTCACTGGTGGCACCTTCTGTGTGCCCTCACAAAGCTGAAGGGGCAAACAAGTCCCTCTGGGCCTCTTTTATAAGGGCACTAATCCCATTCACAACGGTGGCACCCTCATGACCTCATCCCCTCCCCAAAGCTCCACCTCTTAACATCATCACCTTGTGGATTACATTTCAACATATGACTCTGGGGGAACATATTCATAGCAGGGACCTACAGATCGAAATGATCTTGGATTAAAGAACAAACAGGCGCAAGCAGCAAACACAGTGGTCCGGAGGGCAGTCTGGAAGCAGGCCAGCCACAGCGCTCTGGTAATGGCAAAAGGAAAGGGCTTAGCTTGTGGTTCCTTGCTACAAAAAGGATCCCTTGCCCTTTATTAACTGTACCATGGAGAGAGCAGCTGCGCTGACAGATATCCAGAAAAAAAGATGCAGCTGGCAAGGGCCAGTGCCTGATTTGTTCTCCATTGCTCCAAATCAGTGACCTTCAAACCTGAGGGTGGCCTAAGGGTCTTTCCTGCACAGGGTCTAGCAAAGTCAGAATTACATGTAAATAAAAAATGGCTTGCAAACCTTGACAAACCTCTTGTGGTCCTCTGTAAAGACCCTTGTAGAGCTGGCGGAAGCTGAGATTAGACGTGCAGGACTTGTGGGGTAGGGATGGAGCCAGGCCTGGCAGTGGGTGCGCAGGCAAAGCTACGCATTCGCCTTATGGCTCCGGTTTATTCCTGAGCCTTTGTTGTCAGTACTGTCGTCCTGCTGTCCCCTGGGCTTACTCTCAGAGCCATTCTTACTGGGTTCACTGTCTTCTGTCAACTCCAGCAATCTGTTGCCCCGCTCTTCTGATTCTCCTTCCGAAAGCTCCCCCGTTCCCACCCCCTCATTTCCAGCCCCTTGCACACAGACATAAAATCTAGCTGCTGCTCTTAGGCAAGTTCCTTATCCTTTCTCAGCTTCCATTTCCTTCCCTGCTCCACAGTGACAATCAGGGGAAGTGGTGAGCGTTAGGTGGCATCTAGGTTGAACATTTTATTTTGAGCGCAGCAAAAAGACAGCACACGTGCCACCCCCACACATAAACCAGAACCCGCGGCAGCCTTCCATCTCACCTTGAGCTCCTTGATGGCACGGGCTATGCACGCTCCATTGCTTTTTTACTAGTGTGCTGAGTACATTATTTTTCTTTCTTGAGATGATAGAGACAGAAAAAAAAAGCGGGAAAGAGAGAGAGAGACACAGACAGATCCCTTTAAGGTAGTGCTGTATGCACCAGCTGACTTCAAGGCAGATGTAAAGCTGCTGAGTTGTTTACAGGACAGTCCCTTGGTATGTATTATAAAACACAGGTCCTGTTCCACTCCTAAGGAAATGTCTCAATGAGAACTTCAAGACCTCTCAATCTCTAAGAATGGATACGTGTAATGGAATGCGCCTCTGGGCACGAGGCCAGTGTCACGCAGAAGACAAGTAGTTTAAGCCTGAAGAGACTGTAAAGGTATGTAAGTAACACCTGCACCACAGTCTGCCTGCCTGCAGGATCTACATGAAGAGTCAGGGAGACTTTTTTTTAAAATACTATATAGTGTATTCTGTATACTTCTCAACTGTAAAAAGAAAAGGCAAGCCACCAGTAAGCAGCAAACCTCATGATTACTGGCAACTCCATAGAGAACTGAAAAAAGAGCACAATTTCAAAAGGTAAAGGATAAACATTATTTGGTAGAAAGGGGTAGAAGAAGCAAAATGCAGTATTTTAAAAATACTAAAAATTTGTTTTTTAAGCATAAGAAAAGTATTTCAGGAAGTACAAGGTGGAAATAAAAGCCATTATGAACCCACCGCTCAGGGTTATGAAGAGCATTTTTATCAGCGGTTCTTTCAGATAGAAATGTAAATACCAGGTAAAAGTATATTGCCAACAAACATGAAAGTAATTCAAAGGAGAATGTAAAAATTCCAAGCACTTTATTAAAATAATTGCAGACAGTTATAAAATCCAGCTAATACTCAAAACCGAACTCCTCCACAAGGCTTCTGTTTCTTTTATAAGGATGGGTAGACTTCCCGGCTTACCGAGTGATCCTGAATCAATACACGTATCTAAGTAACATTTTAAAGACATGCCTCTGGAATCTTTCAATTTAAAACATAAAAAGATTAGCAAGTCAGGGGCTTTATCATCCTAGCCCAGCCAGCTTCCTCCCTGACCTCAGTGCTGGCCAGCAGCTGTCATCTATTTGCCCTGTGACCTCAACCCCAGGGACAAGGAGGCTGGCACAGGCTTGCTACCTTCCTTCCAGATTCAGTGGGAAGGGGAAAGCTGATCCCTTCTCATGGCTTCCTGGCCCGGAGGCAGAAGAGCAAAGCTGGGAGGGCACGACCACCTTCCTCTCTGTTTAGAGGATGTGGGGGCTCCTTCCTCTGTACATCAGTGCCCTCTAATGGACACAATGACAGCCCCAAGGTCGAGGTCACTCCAAAGTACATCACCCACACTTAAATCAGCACTTAAATCAAATGTCAGATGTGCAGGAAATTGTACAGATTGTTTAGCCTAACCCTCTGTTTGTAATGAAAAGGAAACCAAGGCCCTAATTACAAGATTGAACATGATGATGGCAAGTATGATTATGATCATTTATAAACTAATAATCACCTTGCCATCTCAGCACCTGCTGTTGAAGCAGGCACTGACCTAAGGCTGCGTGTGCACTAAGCCATCAGTCCTCACGCTGAATCACCGATAGGTATGACCCTTATCCCTCTTACAGATGAAGACACAGGACACAGGGCTCTCAGCTACGTTGCAGAAAAGCCATTCGTGGACTGGGTCCCAGGACACCTGGCCTCAGGGCACTTCCTTACCTCTAGTCTACTGCCTCTTCTTTGAGTTGGCACAAGTGACATGCATGTAGGTAGAAAAGGAAAGAGCTCCATTTTTGTTCCAGAGAGATTCAGGCTATTGGGTAAACAACCTCTGAGGAAAAGACATTGTCACAATGGACAGCGAAGCTAGGATATGGCAAATCAGCAGACACGTCCCAACCCTCTATTCAGCGTCTCAGGGACTGGCCACAGGCACCTTCCCACACGCTCCCTGCAGCAGAGTTGTGGCCATCCTGCATAACCCAGTTGTAAAATAATTTTCTACAGTAAGCCCTTACTAGCTAATATTCACTAGGTTTTGTGGATTCATATTTCGAAGTAATTACTATTTCTTTAAGAACCTGTGAATAACTACTAAATCCTCATCGAAGAGGAGACTAAATCTCATAAAGCCCACCTCACAACAACATGTGCTATGAAGACCAACGTAAATGATATTTTTCCTTTAAAATGCAGAGGCGTTTATTTCAAATACTTACTAGAGTAGTTTTCTATCATCATCATGCATCATATCATTGTCATCAGCATCATTTATTGAAAGACTATTCTGTGCTATGCTTGGGAAGGGCAATATAGGTCCATAATCCCTTATCCACAAAAAGCTCTGAAATTCCAAATATTTTCTCAAAATTTCGTTCCAAAATTCATTTGGCAATAAAACTTCACCTGAGGGTATTTATAGTCTTTATTGATCCCTTTAATGTGAGTTTTTATACATTTGGCTGCAGAAACAGCTGTGTGTTAGATCATGGGGGGCTGCCCAGACTCTGCTAGGAGTGTTATGTACCATAAACTGTGCTATCTTTCTAAGCTTTGAAAAATTCTAAGTTGCAAACCAAAAATCAGGACTATAAATAAAAGGGAGTGAATTTTCATCTTCCCTATTAAGCAAGAAATTGAGCCTGAGAGAAGTTAAATAACTTGTCTAAAAAAACAGATTCAAACGCAGGTCTTAACTCCAAGATCACTGTATTACATTACAGTTTGTACATACTGTCTAAAAACCTTTAAGATACTTCCAAAATCAGAGTTCCATCTCTGGACTTGCTATTCGTAAAAACTAGATAACATATCTGACATAAAACAACCAAGCACACATTAAGCTAGTCTATTTTTACTGGTAACTCTGGATCCAAAAAAGCATTCAGAGAAAACATACAAACATTTGTCAACTCCAGATACTGTTTTAAAGGAGACAAAACATAGTGAATAATAGTGTTTTCTGTCTTATAAATGAGAGCCCCTTCTAAGTCACATTTTATGCACACAAAAATGAAAATATTAAGCTTTTCTGGTTCTATATTCAGTTTTTAAAATATATTAAACAAATGAAAACAAGAGTAATTCTAAAATACACCGAATGTTTTTTATACAAAATCAGATTTTTTTCCAGTTGAAAATATGAATTTTCTCCATGCCCACTCTAAATTCTCTGTAAAACCAAAATTAATAATCTGGTTTCATTTATTTTAGTAACTTCCTCATGCAATCACTGTCGGCTTTATTTAAAATCCCCGAGGAAACCAATCTAGAAATGAATATATTACATTTTGAGTTTTCTTGACTATCAAATCGATGGTATTTAAGTGATAGAAGATGACTAATCGATTCAACAACATCATTTCAGATTTGCTAAACATGTAAGTAGGTAACCAAAGAGGGGACTTTCACTTAGATAATTTCTTCTTTTTTTTGAGACAAGGTCTCCTCTGTCACTCAGGCTGGAGTGCAGTGTAGTTATCATAGCTCACAGCAACCTCCAACTCCTGGACTCAAGCAATCCTCCCGTCTCAGCCTCCTGAGTACCTGGGACTACAGGTGCGAGCCACCACACCTGGCTAGTTTTTTTTTCTTTTTTGTAGACACAGGGTGTCCCTATGTTGCTGTTACTGGTCCCAAACTCCTGGCCTCAAGAGATCCTCCTGGCTCAGCCTTCCAAAGCGCTGGGATTACAGGCATGAGCCCCCATGCCCAGCCAGATAATGTTAATTTTTATTAAAGGCTGGTGTTTGGCATTGCCACGAGGATATTCAGTACTATGCTATTGATGAAATTTACCTATGAAGTGGAAATCACAAGTGAGGGAATATCCAGTTTAAATTACCAGAATCCATGTACGTCATCCTATCTTAGGCTGGCTAACACTTCTTTCCTAAGTGCTACAAACACAGTTTACTCCTGACACCGGTGTCTTGGTCACGTGCTTCCCTTTCCAGTGGAGGCCAAGCTCAGTAACACACTGAAACCACCATCACCCCCAGCTACCAGATCACCCGACAGAGAAGCAAGCGGTGCCCTCGGTGGCTGAGCAGTGCTCGGGGCTGCAGCGCTCAGGGCCAGAAGCCAGTGCAGGGCGCCCTTGCCCTCGCCTGTAACTTGCCACTGCTCTACTCCTGAGGGACTGAACTTCAAAACATTAAAAGGAAAAAAGAGAAAACTCTGTAAGGAGCTATTTCCCTTCACAGTCATAGGCAACTGCTGCTTCTAGGAAAGCCCCTTCCCTCAGTCTGAAAGGCACCACTTGAAGATTCTTTCTTCGGTAACATGTTGATTTTACTCCCTGATTAGCTCAGAAGTCAAGCATCATCCTCAGACCCAGAGCAGCGAAGTATAATAGTAAAGACACCATGAGGCTTCCTGGAGCTTTGGCCAAGTCACTCGACTTTTCCGAGGCTTGGTTTTATTCCCCGAAAAATGAGAGGTTCTCGCTCCAAATTCTATGATGTTCGTGACATAATTTTTTAAAGTGAAATGAGACAGACACAGAATTCAGCACACATCTGTGGGCTTTTGGGGACCAAGGGAAGAGGCGGGAACTTTTCAGGTCCAGCCTTCACAGCTGCCTGACAGGAAGGATGCTCTC
This sequence comes from Avahi laniger, assembly GCA_963575035.1. Taxonomy (NCBI): domain Eukaryota; kingdom Metazoa; phylum Chordata; class Mammalia; order Primates; family Indriidae; genus Avahi; species Avahi laniger. The sequence continues at coordinate 77,495 of CAUYSK010082201.1, forward strand.
TCCACCACATTTCTTTATTTTCCTCCACGGGAGCCAAAAACTCTCCATTTCTTCGTTCGTTGTATTTCAAAATCAGAATTAAGACTGTTCCAAAAATATATATAATTATTCTTAATATGGAAAGAGCTTTTTACAAAATGGTTTCTAGAACATGACAAATCAGACTAAGCCTAATGCTCACGTGGGAGAAAGAAGTTATTTTTAAAAAAACCTCAGGCAAGGAACACATAGCAAGTGTGTGACACAGAACTGAAATGTCCTGCATACAAGAGATGCTTTTGCTTAACCAACGTAGGAGCACATCAAGTGCTGGGAGCACGCGCTCCATGCACTCTTGGCTGGAAGGCAGTGTAAGAGAAATCGGTGAACGATGATGTTGGCTGGCAGGCTCTTTAGCTTTTACATCATCCATCTATCCATCCACCTATCTTACTGCTAAAACAAACACAACTCACCAGTTCTCCCTACTATTACCCTAGTTTTAATTACATAAACACATGAAATCTCTTAACAAAAACAAAGAAGCTTAATGGGGGGGGTGGTTATTATTCATATAAATAGTATCATCATAGATATTCCCATAAAACCCAAACTAAACCATCACTATCACCACTGGTTAATCCTTTCAGTGATTTTCTAAACTTTTAAAAACTATTTTTCCATTCTTAGTTTAGAAATGAATATAAAATAGTCCAAAGTTGTCCCCCAAAAAATCTTCATATGTCCAGATGTTATCTGGGAAATTGAAGTTATTATGTATAGCTTAAATCTAGTCACTGAACTCTACAAATATTTCTACAAACATACATGTTAATAGAAAGATACCACAAATATGCACATATATATATATTATACACACACATGTATGCATGCGTCTGTGTAACCTTCTCTGTTCAGCTAATCGCCTGGCGCTTCCATCCCAGGGGACCCGAACATGTGGCTGGCACTCAGGCACAGGCGTCCATGCTCACTGGGGTCTGCCTTGGCTCTCCCACGCCTGGGCATCCTGGCCCCTGACCCCGGGTCTCTCCAAAGGCTTGCTGACCTCAGCCCCCTGATCACTCCCACCTAACCCTCCTCCTATGGGCTCTCTGCTTCCTGCCACACTGGCTCATGGTACCAGCTCACGCACCGGGCACTCTTGTGTTATATCCACTTAGGGTGGAAGGGTGTGTGAGAAGGAATCATCCCTTCTCCCTCTTTGTCCTCCCACCGTTTAACTTGTAGCTCCTTGCAAGCTGTGGTTACTGAGCTCACCAGATTCCAGTCCAGTTTCTTCTGTGTTCACTGCTACAGAAGGTAATTATGCGCTGGTTCCACACTACCAGGAAGATCAGCAGTCGGCCTCTGCCCGCGCCCAGCAGTTCCTAACCCAAAGCAAGCGCAGGCCCATCTGTAGTCCCTAATTCTAAACAAAAACTCTTAAGAAAAAGATGGTGATCCCACAGCCGTTCTTATCAAGACACACAATCAAAACTGTGAGTGTGGCAATGTAAACAGAAGAAAATGTTAAATAGCTAGGGCTGTATAATGACTCTGGTGAGTGGGATGAGATCTCCCTCCTGACTTAATGTGCAGAGGACAAGGGAGTTCAGGAACTCAAACTTCACTTAAAAGCCAGGCCTAGCACAGGGGATGCTAACCTAGAACCCCTGAGCCAAGCCTCACACATACGTGGCTTTTACAGGCTAAAAGACTGCAGCCTGCGACCCAAGATGAATCTGTGAAATGGCTTCTCTACTGACCGGAGACCTTTAGCTTTGCCTCTCAGGCATATGCTGACTTCCCTCCCCCAGCTGGAATTTGGCATTAAAGATGCTCATTTTGCATTCAGATGACCAACATCTTACTAGAGAAGTTACCACACTTCTAAAATTCCCATGCCTTAAAATTATTCCTTCCTTCCCCAGACAAACCTAAGTCCCTGTTATCAACCAAAGCTTCCATTCCTTGAGGCAGATCTCCCAGATACAAGACTAGCCCTCCGCCATTCCAGAATAAATGAAGAAACTCTTAACTCAAAAAAACTTTAGTTAACAAAATTGGGGAATTACTTAAATTTTTTCATCTACTCATTCACTCATTCAAATACTGAGCATCTACTGTTCCAGACACTTGGGAAACACCAGTGAATAAAATCCACATGGCTGCGCCCTGTGGACCTCACATTCCCGCTCTCCAAGACTGATCCATGGCTTGCACAGCGTCCACGTGGAACCCAGCCAGACTCCTGGCCTTTAGGCTCGCTCCTGCAATTCACTGTGCCGTCCACCCCCAATGCATCGGGTCACAGTGCACAGCTTACTCAGCCCTTCAGGGTTTGAACTCAGGTGAGGAAATGGGGAAAGCATTAACTCTCAACAGGCTGGCTGTGAGCGCGAAGAGAGGAAAGACACGGACACGTTAGGGAGCACCCACAAAGCACCAGGATGAGCTCAATGCCGTTCAGATGTCACACGTGGCCCTGGCACTACACACTGACATTCAATGCAGCTGAGTCTGTGTCCCTTCAATGGTGGCCCAACACTTACTGAAACAAGCCCCACGCCTTCATCATTGGGACCATGTTTTCCATGTCTGGCCCCGTGTTACCGTCCAGCCCCAGCCACACTTCCTTCCTCCACACCCCTTCCCTTCCAACCACACTGCAAACCTGCCGCTCCTTGGACAGGCCCTGCCCTCTCCTGTCCTGTTATCGCTGCAATCGCTACTGCCCATCCCTCCACCTACTGACCTTCTACTCACCCTTCAAAACGCAGCTCAAGCTCTGCCGTTCCCATGAAGACATTCCTGGCACCCCCAGCATGACAGCTGCTACTTGCACCTCTATCACGGCACTTTTCACTTCTCCTTGTATACTAGACACTTGACGCATGAGAATAATACAGACAAAGTTCTCAGGAACTCCCAAAGTTGCACAAATCACCAAAATACAGATATGTGCCCTCAAAATGCACATGCAAGACAGGTAGACAATATGGATGAGATAGCTAGTTTCATCTATCCCTTTACTTCTGAAAGTACCTGGACAGGCATGATTCAAATTTATGTCTTAGCAAATTATACCTGACAATAACCAAAGACACAAATGCTACATCTGTGTATGCTGTAGTCTAATTTATTAGCTTGTTAAACCATCTCCTTAAAAAAAAAAAAAAACCAAAAAACTGCTCTTACTAGATTATAAATTCCCTGAGAAAAGGAGCATGGAGTTGTTTGACATTATTAACCTCTGTATCTCTTGGAGGACTGCAAATTCAAGTAAGATATTTTGAAGAAAAAGAATGAAGGGTGCACAAGAAGAATCTAGAGTGGACTAGATTTGCTTGATCATTTTTAAGAATATTAGTTAATAGTCTGACATCAACCTGGAGGGAGATCTTCCAAGAGGTAACTCTATGGGGGTGATGTCCACACACGAAGGCTGCAGGAGAAGCAGGAGGCTTTTGTAGAAGGTCTCTCTGCCTGAGGGGCTTCTTTGAGAGGAGTCAGCTTGCTTCAGGAAAGTGGATTTTTGGGTCATCCACCTCCCCTGACATGTTAGAGTAAACTACATCCCAACAATCTAAGAGCCCGGCCGACTGAAAAGGTGAGGCAGAAAAATGAGTCTGCCAGCACCCTGCTTCGGTCTGCTTCCATGACTGCTACTCCATTTGAACAAGTACAGCCAAAATACGTTACCTTCTCATAGAAAGCTAAAGCATACTCTACTCTAAAAAACACGACTTAGCTGTAACACAACTATTCATTCATTAATTCAATCAGACCTTTATTGTGGTCACTCTAATGGTCAACAAAAAGCAATGGAAACAGGTACGTTACATGATCATCAGGAAATGTGACAAAGAGTTTTCATTTTACTTTTAAGTTAATGAAGGCAAGGCTAATATCTAGCAGCAGCCAGCGTGGGTCTTCCCTCTCCCCGCCAGGTGGGGCTTTGATTTGGACCCCTGATAACACTACGCAACAGCAGCTTCTCCCACCTCTCCTACGCCACGCCCCAGACTACTTTCCCAAACACATTCCATACGGAAATTATAAAATAGTTTCTGCTTGTTATGAGGGGAAAAGACAACCACTAAACCAAAATTAACCATGCCTTACAAATCAAACTCCCCATGCCATTCTGCCCCTGCACTCTTCCTCCGTTCCTCATGGTCCACTGCTAACAGATCGGCATTTGTTCTTCCAACGGACAAGTGTGTACCCTTTCGGAGGGTTGTTTTACTAAAACTGTAACAACTCCATATCTATTGTTCAGTAAGTTGTTGTTCTTTTTTCTCAATATTTACAGATGCTTTTTAATCACCCAAAACAAACAAATAAGAAACACTTTTGGTATCTCTAAATTGGCTTATTTTTGTCTTTACAAATTTATCTTCTGCTGATAATGTCTTTCTAAAGTACAACTATTTTTTTCCTTTATCCTCAGCTCACCAAGCCTCCTCTATGCTTAATATGGCAAAAACTTCCCTATGTGTTATTAATCTCTTGAGTGTCAGGAATACATTTTTGGTTTTGACATCCTATTGGTAAAGTATTTGCTTTGATTAATCTTATCAGCTTTGCTCTTTGCTTCATGAGTCAAGCCTACATAGCAACTTCCTATTTGCATAACAAGTCCAAACCATTCCAGATCATTAATCAACAAAAAATCATTTCCCTTAACGGGCAATATATATTTTCTATGGAATGCTAATAGGACAATATATGCATTATGTGTATCGCAAAACACCTTCTCCTACTGACATCTAACCCAATGTCTTATTCTTTGGGGGAAAAAAAGCTAGCTTGAAGAACTGGGCTCATAATTATCATAATTATCTTTCTACATGTTTGCTGTTTTCAAATTCAAGCGCATCAAGTAGCTGGGGCCGAATGAGATGGCCAGACCCCTCAGCCCATTCCCAAAGGCTTCCTTTCCTGTGCCTTCCCCTAACCTAAACAGTTCCGTGGCTAGTGGCTTATTCTTATGCCACTGGGTACCCCAAAGAGCCATAAAAAATGGGGCAGCATCAGGGGGCCCTGCTGCTTTTTCTCAGGCAAGGAAATAGGTCCCCTCTGGGAAAGTGCACCAGTGCACGGATGTGTAATGACACTTGATCCAAAGGACACAAGGCGAGGGTGGGAATCCTTCCATGATTACATTTTAACTATTAATATTTCATGATCTGGGAAAGTTTTGGGACAATTAAAAAAAGCAATAATTCATGTCTTCAATCTTACACAGTCCGTTCTCTCAGTAACTCTGACGCTGGCTCCACCCTTTTCTCTCCTGCACTATACTCTTCCCTGGCAATTATCTTCTTGCACTGAGACAGCACTGTTAAGAAGCATGAATATCAAAATGATCATTCCTCTGTAACCTTCAGAGAACTCAAAAAATAAAATTAGAATCAGAGCAGAGCAGAGCATGTGGAAATTAAAAACTACAGGACCATGAGAAGTATTCTGAACTCACCAGACTCACATGAAGTGAAGAATGACAGTCAGTGACACACATCCCGAGTTCATCGGATCACAGGACGACTCTCCAAGATCTCAGCCATTCAGCAGAAAGCCCCTCACCTTCAGAGGACACTTGGGGAGATGCAACCCTGAGATCCTGCGTGTCTCACCAACGACTGAGGACTCTGAGCCCCCGGGAGAAGCGAGCGATTCCACAGCAGACATTGCCTGGCTCCAGGCCGACTTCCTGGAGGCCCGGGTGTCCCTGCAAACGCCAGAATGCCTCCTCCCCAGAGGTGATGCTCGTTTCCTCCCTTGTCATTTCCTCTATTTGGGGGCAAGGATATTTATCACTAAAGCCGTATCATATTTTATAAGCTCCCACAGCTTTAATCCTTAAAATCCTTATTGCACAGTAAGGAAGTAAATAGATGGGAACGGAACTTACTCTCATTTTTGTATTAACAACTAAAACAAAAGAGATGTCAACTGCTTAGAAATGAATAGTCATAAAAGTCCACATTTCATTAATGAGATTACTAATTATAAAGCACGTACTGTGTACCACAGACTGTACTATCTACCAGTCAGGAAGAGAAGCCTGACGACCTCGTCATTTAAGCAGTCAGAAAGCAGACAAGTCTTAAATTGTAACACCGTACCAGTGTGTGCCCCACCAGCATTATTCTCACAAATAAATACAGTTGAGAATGATGGGTGTCGAGAAGACAACTCACAGACTCCCCAGGAGAACCCCGCGTTGCCTCCTGGGTGCAGCGCACGGGAGCCAGTGGCTGAGGCAGCCTGAGCATGCGTTCTCAAGCCCAGTTTTTACTCCTGGCCAGCAAAGAACCTCCTGTCCTATCTTCTACTTGCTCCTTACACACAGATCTTCCCAATATGACAACGCACTCACCCAAACTCAACCCAGCGTGAGCCATTCCCCACGGAGAAGAGTACAGCCTGAAACCCACCTGCTGGACGTCCTGCTGGAACACGCACAGCTGCAGCCTCTGATGGAGCCGGACCTTGCGGTGCTGCCAAATGTTCTCGAGCTGCCGCTGGTGGTGCAGCACCTCGTGGATGACATCCAGGACGTGGTGAACGGCCTTGGAGTAGTTGGCAGAGGCCGTCAGGGAATCGGAGCTGCCTGGAGTCAAGGGCCGTTGGAGCTTGTCAAGGAGGGACTTCCCATCTTGGCTCACCTGCCCACAAAATAAACGAGCAATTATTCAAGATTTAAGGCTTTGCTCAAGCTGTGCTGTAGATGCTGTCTTTGGATGCACTAGTGTACACACACAGGCACACATATACCAAGGCATTCACACACAATCTCACACCAAAGTTTTACTCAAAGGCATATTTTATGTAAAATAAAATAAAACTTAACTAGTAAGTACAACCTCTGTGGAAAGTAATATGGAGATGCCTCAAAGAGATACAAGGAGAACTACGATTTGATCCAGCAATCCCATTACTGAGCATCTACTCCAAAGGACAAAAGACATTCTATAAAAAAGACATCTGCACTAGAATGTTTATAGCAGCACAATTCACAACTGCAAAGATGTGGAAACAACCCAAGTGCCCATCAATATCTGAGTGGATTAATAAAATGTGGTATATGTATACCATGGAGTTCTATCCAGCCACAAAAAACAATGGTGATCTAGCACCTCTTATATTACCCTGGATGGCGCTGGAACCCATTCTACTGAGTGAAGTATCCCAAGAATGGAAAAACAAGTACCACATGTACTCACCATCAAATTGGTATTAACTGATCAACACTTAAGTGCATATACAGTAATAACCTTCACTGGGTGTCGGGCAGGGGGAGGTGGGGATGGGTACATACACATGTAATGGGTGCGGTGCACACTGTCTGAGGGATGGACACGCTTGAGGCTCTGACTTGGGTGGGGCAAGGGCAATATACGTAGCCTAAACATTTGTACCCCCATAATATGCTGAAATTAAAAAAAAAGAAATAATCAGCACTTCCACAAAAGGTGTAAAATTCAGGTATTGAAAAATAAACATGTTGCGTTCCGGCACAACTATAATTAGAAGAGGATTAAAGGCAGAGATTAGGACATTCCGCAGGCCTCGCCTGCTACCGGGGAATGAGGCAGGCTGACCGAGAGCTTCCACACCAACTGCTGGTGGCAAGTTCCTCTTCCCTGCTGCCAAGAACTGGAATGAGATGGCTAGAGCATCAGCAGCTATTGATTACTCTGAGGCAACCTTAAAAACAGCGGCCCACCTGCTAATAAATGCAATATAGAAAGACAGAGGATCTTAGAGATCCTCTTACTAACAGCTCCTCCATTAGCCCGGGATGCCAGCCTTTGAACTTCTTTTACACAGGCAGAAGGCCAATCTCCATCTCGAGCCACTGTTCTGAATCTTAAACCATCAATATAAAATGACAAAATGAGTTCCTAGCCTTCACCAAGTTTGCAAAAGGAATCCATGGGACACCATCGATATTCTTCTACTGAGAATGGAATACTCTGACCAACAATATTCCAATGAATCTTTCTTTCCTTGAGTGTCTTTCCAACGGTTTCACAGATCTCAGTAGCAGATATCACAAGAGAATTTCCCAAGGACACACTGGCTCATGGTGGTGGAGGGGTGGTGGGAAACGTCTGCTGAGCAGTGAATACCTTAACATTAGACAACTCACTGAGCAAAGCTCCACCTTCCAGGAATTCATAAGCAGGGATTAAAGCATCTTTGCCGGTGCCACCACTGGTCTGCCATTTGCTGGTAGCAACCGTGGCAGTAAAGAGCCCAGGCAAGGATACCTGTTGTCCTCACTACAACCAGACAGCATGGAACTCTAAATGCATGTTCATACACAGCATTTCTCCAATGAACCTTTGTGGAAATAATTCTCTTTTATTTCAGTATAGCTTTTGCAGATTTGGCAATTAAAAAGTATTATTTAAGCACACAAAGGGAAACATATATATTTTAGTAGCTTTTAGCAAAATGTCATTGTCTTTGTTAAGTACAGTAATATGTGAAAAAAATGCTCCAGTTTTATGAAGACTGCTGTTCTATTGTACAGAAATAATGATTTTAAGTGGTACAGAATAACCAGAAGAAAATTAACATAAGGAGAGACTGTAAAGTATACAGCCGACAAAAAATTTATATATAAGTACTAAAACAAGTAATATAAGTTTACAGTATGTGATGTTCTACATTTCTTCAACTACAGAACCAGGTGAATGAATTTACTTCAGTTTAAATGTTTTATTTAAAACTCTGTTTCTAGCTTCTAGGCACTCAAACTGTGTCCCACAAAGAGACAACAGCTACAAAAAGAAAATAAACCTTCATTATCAAATAGCAGGACTTTTTTATAATTTGTTAACAGATCAAATCAGTTCATTTTTCAGTCTGTTCTTTGTTTTTCTTGGAATACAGGCTGAGGGACCTGAAGGGCAATCAAAATTACATTTTACAAAGAATAACATTTCATAAATATTTGAACTAATGTGCTCTAATATCTAAATGAGTTAAGAAAAATGCAAGTACTCATTAAAGCAAAAAAAGTAATTGCAGTTTAAAATTTTACCGTATTAAAGGTAATATTTAAGAGAAAACTGTTTAAAATCTAGAACAATGTCCTGGTTCTTGAATATTTACTTTTAATCAAAACTGCACATAAGATTTATAACTTGGATTTCTGCATGTCATCCTTTAAAAAGTTCCATAAAACTTCACTCAGACTTGTCTATTTGTATTTCTGGTACTGGGATCTCTCTATTTCCCATTAAATCAGATTAGAACTAAGAGTCTCCAGCAGGAATATTTTTCACTTGCACAAAGGACAAATGTTGCTCTAATCTAAGGAAAAAGAATAGTACTCAGACTTTATCGCAAAAGCAACAACCACCCAAAGACCTACGATATGTCAATTAGATCTAAATGTAGTGCTTTGGATCTAAAAGAGCAAGGAAATGGTATTCCCAAGATATAGCAAAATAGGCAAAATATACAAAACACTTAGCCTGTCACAAAGAAATGGTGGTCCTTCAAAACATACATGAAATGAATCACACCACCTGCACCGACTCAGGGCCCACACTGCTTTAATTTTTTTGCAGGCTTGGCCTGCCATGGCCTGTGGAGCACAGACCTCCACGGGAAGCCTGGTAATGATTTGTCTCTCTTCTCCAGCTCTTGATGAAATTATTCCTGTATCAAGGTTCTAATAAAGTAGAAAGAGTGGAAAAGGGTAAGTGAGTACCCAGCTTATTTTGTAGCATTAGTTGACACTCCTCACCCAACTGGCTGAGCCCTGTGTCTCTGGGTAAGGAGGTCAAACCTGGTTTGGCTCCAATGGTTACGTTGAGAAGCTGCCACCAATAATGCAGGCTGATTGCCTCCCGAGAGGTCACGTACTGGCAGCGACAGTTACTTCCCATGCCCCAGGGAGGCCACTCGGTAAAGGACTGGCTGGTTCTTTCTCTAGACAAAGTTCTTACAGGATGGATCTCCAAAAGCTGGTTTCTATTTCTTCTGCCAATTCAGTTTCTTATTCAAAATCAGATCAGTGTAACCCTGTTTGACTCTCTGGCACCTCTATCTGGGATTATCAGAAAGGAAAAACCAAAATAAGACGGAAACAGAATGCTGGAGCAGCCCAGTTGGTGTAAGACAGATGTACACTTGTGTTCTCTAGATTGCACTTGGGCTCTACTTTTGTTGCTCCTGTATTTCGAGCCCTTGCAAGGACGGCCTCAAGCTGAGTTAGGGGTAAGGAGGAGACAACTGTCACGTGGACCACAGCTCTGAGGCGGTGGCAGATGCTCACTAGCGCTCCATGCCACCTACAGTAGCGCCGCAGCCTCGGATGAGGCTTTGAAACAACGCGTTGTAAGTGACTCTACAGCAAGGGAACTGGGCTTCCACACACACCGCGGAGAGACGGTTTTGGCAACTTTTCTACCCAGGTGACTCGTTTTGCTGTTTCCCTCTCATGCTAGGAACGGATCACGCCATCATTCGTTCATACAGTGCCTTTAAAAAGGAGCTCGACCAGCTTCACAGCAGCAAATCAGTCCTTCCTGCAAGGCCCTGGTGAGGTGCACTCGTTAAACTGAAACCCTGATGCCGAAACTAAACCCTGACGTCACCCGGGATCAGGGCAGGGCAAGGCCCTGTGGCGCTTCGCCTTGCTCCTGTCCCAGGGCTGCGCTTACCAGGCAGTCTCGCCGCACAATGCCAACAACCGGCATTCAGGCTTACAAGGTGACACAACATACTGAGGTGAAAATCACTTTTACGAATTTAGTTTGTCGAGAAACTAGCAGATGAGCTGCCTTACTTAAAATGTCAGGAATAATGACTCTAGATGCTGTTTTGAAAACTACAGCTTACCTCGGACGTTTACACTGCACCACTCTCCTCTGATCACCTACAGCAGACAATGTTAGCCCCGGACCCGCAAGCTGAAGCAAGCTGACATTTTATGAGGCGCAAGTCTGCTCCTGTTGCTAAAACACAAACAGGAGCAACATGGGACAGGTCTAATTAAAACACACTGAAGCAGGTGTTTGTGCCCTGAAAAAAAATGCTGGGAAGGTTTCCCACAGAAAACTTATTATCGTCAGAGATTAGAGATTGTGAACACTGTTTAAAGAAAGAAAAAAACTGTAGGAAAAAGAAAGGGAAGGAGGGAAGGAGGGAAGAAGGAAGAAGAGAGGGAAGGAGAGAAGAAAGGGAACAGGGAAAGAGGGGGGTAGGGAGGCAAGGGAAAGGGGGGAAAGGCAAAAGCAAGCCCTGCTTATCAATGTGCCCACCCTAAGGACCCTGAGCCAGCTCCACGTCTCACAGGCAGGAGGGACAGACACCTCGTCAGCAGGCGGAGGACTCTTCACAACAAGGTTACAAGTGTTTCTCAACATGTCCTGTAAAGTCATTTGCATCAGAGTTTGCCGGATCTCTAGGGATACCTCTTAAAAATGGAGATTCACTATCTCTGGGGGTGGAGAATTGCTGCATTTTTAACCAGGACACTCATATTTTAAAAACACTGACTTAGGGAAAGAGAAAAAAAATAAAATAAAAGCAGTCTTTCCCTTCCCAGCCTCCTCCCTCTTCTCCTTCTGACACAGAGACAACGAGGCAGCGAGGGGTGCAGGTGTCCCGTCCCAGGCTTTTGAAGGAGGTGGGTGGTAGGGGTGGCACCCCACAATGAGAGGTCGGCATCCTGTGCCCACTGCTGTGACCCCTGGAGGAGAACACAGACCCACCAAGAAGGCACAGCCTGAGCCAGCCCAGGAGGAGAACTACATGGGCCCAGGAGGTCGAGGGTCATGCTACGGAACGGAAGGCCGGTGCTCTAAGGATGTCAAAGACATAAAGGCGGAGAAAGACTAAACAATGTTCCATCTTGAGGGAGACTGATGAGACATGTCGACTAAATGTAGTACTGTTGCTGGATGGTGTCCCGGACCAGGAAAGAGAAAGAGACACCCTTGGAACAGTTGGGGAAGTAGCGCTGGGGTCTGCGCCTAGGAGGGTTGGGTTGTATTGATGCTGATTTGCTGATTGAAGGGGGGAAGGAGCAGATGTGGAAAAAATGCTAAAAACTGGGTCCAGGCAATGTGGGAGTTCTCTGTGCTGTTCTACCACTTTCCTACAGGCCTGAAACCACTGTAAAATCTAAATAATTTAAAAGGCAAAAAAGTTGATTCTGTTTTACTGAAGATCTTTTCAGTTCATCCAGTTCATATTATTGTCTCCCTGAATCTATAGCTCAGTTGCAAACATATCCTTAAGCTAAAATTGTGGTTTAAGACCTCAGCCTGGGAGGTGGTTTACTTCTCATCAAATTACTTTGAATTATTAGTACCAATGTTAATCAAATGAAACTACATCACAGGTAAACATAAGTTCCTAGGTCGATACGCCCCATTTTTATAGAATGTAGCGGTAACAGTTAGAGATTCTGTATTTTACTAAAAGTGCCCAGGGCAACAGGGAGGCTGAACCGGCCAGCTAGGCTGGACGACAACACTGGTCAGGTCAAGGTGATTCCGATGTAAGTCATGCACAAGCAGAGACTGTAACCCAGCTCCTGCCAATCATCTTGTGAATACAGGCTATTCAACTCCATCTTGGCTGGGCAAGGGCATGCAGGTGCCTGGCTGCGAGCCCACCATTGCAATTGAAACGCACTCCCGAGTAAAGGATTCATGCAGATGAGTGAAGACTTCATTACATGAGTGAGTGACAGGGCCATTCACTTTCTATATTACAGGTCAAAATTATACAATGTATAGAGGTAGCACACTAGAGGAAAAAACTTGACGACTTTTAGAACTCACATAATCCTCATGAATCAATGTCATAAAAAATTACAAACTTGTTCAACTTTCAGTTTTACTATAAAAAGGGTATCACTTATTTAAACAGTTTCTAATAAACTAGATAACCAAATTAGTTATAAGAAAACACTGGATGCAAAATTAAGAAACATAACATGGAGTTGACTATTTTTTAATTCTATGAGCAACTTGAAATGATGCTTTAAAAATGGGAGTAGGGTGTTGTTAGGCAAAAAGGTGACTAGAGGAACCACAGTTAAATATCAGCTTTCATGGGAAGAAGGACTGCCCACATTCTGAAGCAAATATACAGTCACGCGTCACTTAACCTCGGGAACGGGTTCTGAGAAATGTGCCATTAGGTGATTTTCTCTGTGTGTGAACATCATAGAACATACTCACGCAAACCTAGACGGAAGAAGAAACTACTACACACCTAGGCTATATGATCTAGCCTTATTGCTCCTAGGCTATAAACCTCATAACATGTTACTGTACCGAATACTGCAGGCAACCGTAACACACTGGTAAGCATTTGTGTATCTAAACATAGGAACAGGTATAGTAAAACATGGTATTATAATCTTATGGGACCACTGTTGTATATGTCTGTCACTGACCAAAACGTATGACTGTAGTAGCAAATCACGTGTCCATTTAATTCACTCATGGGTCAAGAGACCCATGTCCAAAGACGTGAGAGTGACAGCTGGACAATGAAGCACAGTGGGAACTGTCAGAATGACATGCAAATGGCCAATGTCTTCCCAAAAACTTTGACAAGTCTAGACTGATCAAGATTTAGATTTAAATACATCAAGCATTTATTAAATGTCTACTCTGTGCCCAGTACTCTGCTAGGTGCTTTGAAACATTTTCTTCTGGAAGCCGCACAACAATCTTTCTCATTTACACAGAATATTATAGCCATAGATGCTTCCTGTAAAGGGGGGGAACCGTCTAGAAAAAAAGCAAGCGCACAGAATCCCTCTCCAGCCCCATTGTGCCTCCAGGACTGTAACTATTATCATACAGGCAGGCTGGTTCCAAGGGCCAGATAAACAACACACAGGCAAGGGAGGCACTCAACAACCTAGACAACCTATCTGTAGCTGTCGTCATCACTGGTTCCAAGGACCCAGTGAGCAAGGCACAGGCAAAGTGGCACTCGTCAACCTGTCTAAAGTTGTGGTCCTCATGCAGCTACCACTGTAGTAGGGCTCAGAGGCAGCAGAGAGGTGACAGAGGACATGGAGCCAGCCTGCCTGGGCTCACATCCCACTTCACCAGCTGCTGACCTGTTAGATTTCTGTGCCTTGATTTCTTCATTTGTAACACCGGGGATAGAAACAGTACTTGCCTCAGAGTTGTTGAGCATTAAATAAATCATTACATAATGTTGTTACAATAAAGCCTGGCACAGAATAAAGTAGCAGAAAATTAAACAGGAACACATTCAGTAAATAATGTAATACACCCTAAATTAACAAAGAAAACCTTACATTTAGATGTTCAAAATAGACAGCAAGTAGTTATACATACCCACAAAAAAGGTAAACCTTGCAAACTAGACCATCTATTCTAAAAAGTTCCACTCTGGAAGACTGAGTTGGACTAGACTGAATAGCACAAAAAATACAAATTTCTTCAATACATGCAGACAAGAAGGTCAGACTTTCACATATTTTAGCAGACGAAAATACAAGCACTCTCAAGGAAATCCACAGATGTCTCGGGGCCATGGAAAGCCACCAGCTGCGCACCACCCTGCGTCACTTACTGTCCACACACGCTGGAGTTCAAATAGCAAACGACTAAACTGCAATTTAACTTGAAATCAATAAGCTTTTTATGGCTAGCCAGAACTTTAATTTTTTCAGCTTTTGGTGCTATGATGTGAAAGCAATGCTGCCTTGCAATTTTAAGTAAAACTGGCCACTTACCTCGGAATAAGCAAGAGTGATATGTTCGTATATTCCCTGGTGGTGATGGATGGCATCTTCTAGATCCTGCAGCTCTGAGGGAAGGTCTACCTCGCCGCAGGCTTTACACCACGAATCCACATTGCTCATATACTTGGAAGGTTAAAAAAAAGATTATTTCTATCAATGACAATTTATTTTGAGAAGTAGATATTTTTTAACATGGTTTTGAAAACTAGGGTAGTTGAGGGAGCTTCTAAGAATGTAGCCCGGCCTAATCTCCACCTCAAATGGTTTTAATGTGCATTCTCAAACCTGATTCCTGGACTCCACCCCCCCCAGAGAGTGGGTTCCCGCAGGACTGGGGTGGGGCCCAGGAACCTGCATTTTACATGAATGCCTCCGCTGACTGCTGCCCAGGTTCGGGCATGCCCCTGCAGCAGTAAGATCCTGCAGGGTCTGCCTGGGGCATCCTAGTGAATCTTCATTTGCACTCCACCTGCCCAGCAATCCTCTGCCTCAAGAGCAGATGCAGCTTCCCTGTGGAGCTGTTTTCCAGCCTTACTTCTTTCCTCTGATAATAAAATGCTAATGAAAAAGTCTAACGTATCTAAAATCATTTACCTAACACTAGGAAAGGCAGCCAGTCCATATTGCTACCCTTTCAAAAGAAATTAACACTGGAATTGAAAGGAGACCAAGTAAAGGGAGCCTAAACTTCACTGTGAATCTCAGGAAAGGCTTAGGGAGGTAGTGGAATCATACAGGTCTTTCCCAATTTTCTGGTGAACAAGAAAAGTCTGAGCCTCACTGATAGTACAAGCTGCTGACAGCCAGTCTTCTCCACCACCACCCACATCTCCAAGATTCATCGATAGCTGATCAATCACTGCCCAATTTCCTAGGGAGAGCCTATCGAAATCCATCACGGTTAAGTGTCAAAGGCAAGTGCAGAAAGCCCAATTTAAAAAGCTAATTGGATTAAGCTAAACAGACATCAACAGATTTCCCTGGGTTTTAACCTCTTTTATTCCAGTTCCTTGCTTGTCTTTATACTTAGCAGGGAGTGCAGAGGATGGCTATTTAAAATGTAGTAACTGCCCAGAAATGAAATGCACTATAATTCTCCTAAAATATAGTGAGAATAACTCCCAGTTACTTATGGAATTTTTAGACCCTAAAATAGACAAGTCACCCAAATAATAATTGTTGGCTAGGCTAGGTGGCTTGCACCTGTAATCCTAGCACTCTGGGAGGCCAAGGAGGGATGATCGCTTGAGCTCAGGAGGCTGAGACCAGCCTGAGCAACAGCGAGATCCCATCTCTACTAAAAATAGAAAAAATTAGCTGGGCGTGGTGGTGCCTGCCTGTAGTCCCAGCTACTAGTGAGGCGGAGGCAGGAGGATCGCTTGAGCCCAAGAGTTTGAAGTTGCTGTGAGCTAGGCTGACGCCATGGCACTCTAGCCCAGGTGACAGAGCAAGACTCTGTCTCAAGTAAATGTATTATTAATAATAATAATGATAGTCGTTTATGAAAATTCCTTTACCATTAATGTATTTATTAGCTCAGAAAAATATCTGTATGAAAATCTTAGAGCTTGAAACCAATTCATATGACATTAAGTGTCACCTGATAGCAGGTGGTTTCTAAGTATTTCTTGGGTGGAGTGTTTCATAAATGTCAATTAGGTTAGGTTTGATGATTCTAAGTATTTTTGAACTCTGCTTCACTCTATCTTCTTTCATTGTTGTTTTTAATACCAATCATTAAATTATTATAAACCTTTTTCAAATACAAATTGATTGAATTTAACTATCACCATTAATAAATCATCATGTCCAAGTGAGTAATTAATTGCTCTACTACAAAACACTCAAAACAAAGAGTTACAACATATTTTTAAGAAAAGGTCAAAATGCTTCTGACAGAACAAGACGAAAACAAATTTTAGTTATATTTCACAATTTAATAAGAAGTGTCAGACTAATATATTTCTGTATCAGAATCACCGTTAAAATATATTCAATTCCAATTTTTAAAGCAAGTAATAAAGAAAAATTCAAGAAGCTTTATATAGTCCCATAATTAGAAGTAACTTATAATTTCTTAAAGTATCCTGAGAGGGCATTGATTATACTTATCTGAAAAAGTACAGCCAGGTTCTAAATACCTAGGGAAGAATGGTTTGCCACATGCGAATCTTGTAGAAAAGGGATTCTTTTTCTGGGTTACCACAGCCCAATGAGAGAAATAGTCCTGGCCACGGTTTAACAGGGAGTTCTGCACAAGCATCATTTTTCTGTCCTTTATTTCTAAGTCGGCAACCCTGGACTTTGAAGGGCGACTTCTAGGCCTTGGCTGCTTTCTGAAAGGCTGACCACCTAAAGGGTCTGAACCCAGTGTCACTTGAAGAGCAATTCCCATTTAGAGATACAAGGAAGAGGGTGTTAACAGTTATTTCACAAATAAAAGCATCCAGAGGTCAAGTTTGGTGTCAAAATTCAACAGGTCCCCATATAACAGAACCTCTTTAAGCCTTTTAATATGATAATGAGCACTGCGAATGAGGGTGGAGGCTGGTAAGTTGGTTCGCAAACTTACCTGACCACTCTACTATACATCACCCCCTAAACACACACACACCCCTACTACCACCTTGAGAAACCCAGGTGCAGATGGCAACACCTGGGGAACACTCTAGCACGGAGCCTGACAAAATGACAGAAGTTGGCTCTGTAGTCTAAGGAGACCAGAGCAGCCGAGCCGGCCCAGGATCTGATGCTGCTCAGCAGATCAAAATATGTGAACATACAGCATCTGGCAAACTCGGGGCAAAGACAGAACAGCACAGGAGCATTAAACATTGCTCCATGAATTCAGATCAGGAGCCTGCTTCAGGACTAGGACTTGGATACTGAGCAGAATGGTGAATTTTTTAAAGTATTACTGAATGGAAGAAGATGAAAGAAGTCTGGGCCAGCCAGTTTGCAAAACAGAGGCAAGCAGATGAGGGAAGAGTGATATATACAGCCTTAAGAGAAGATCTTGAATAATTAATTAGCACTTTCCTGTAAGCATTTATTCCACAACTCTCTATCTGCTGAGAGGGGCCCCAACCTGGCTCCCACCATCCAGAGTAAGCGGGGGTCCTCCTGGCTAGGGAACTTTAGTCCCGCCCATCTCTCGCCCACTGCCTCTGGATGTAGCCTCAGCTGAGCACAGGTGCTTAGCCCGATTTAGGAGACCAAGAAACTGAAACTTCCTAGAATGAGCGTTTCATCTCTAAGTTGTGTTTATAGTCAATGTTATTTCTAAAATTGCTATGGAAAGTGAAATTTTATAAGACTATTAATGGAAGTGCTAGTCTGTTATTAAGAACTGACTTAGCCATAGTCCTCAATGCAAGTTTCAGCTTTGGGAACATGGGCAAATTGCTCCCAAAAAAGGATCATCAGGACAATAACACCACCAGCCCCATCGACTATATTGGGCTGATTTAGGATGAAATGAGATTTCCTGTTAAATAGCTCTGTAAATGTTAAGGAACTCTACAAATACTTTATTTGGCTCTTTATTTGGCTCTACTTTATTTTTGGCTCTTATCAAAGTGTGGAAGCCATTAAAGTCATAGACGAAATAAGGTGATCGGGTTGACGCTTCGCTCTGAAGGCTGGCCTCTGTCAGCACAGACAGGCTGTCCCACGGCGGTGGGACGTGGATCTGCACCGGTGCGGCAGCCTCTGGCCGCATGCTGCTCCTGAGCTGTGAAATGTGGATACCAGGAGTAAGCAACTGAATTTTAATTTAACTCCATTTTAAAAATTATTTTATCTTATCAGTTAATTTGATGTCACTTTAAGTAGCTTCAACAGCCACATGTGGTGACTGGCTACCACGCTGGGCAGTGTGTTAGGTCACAGAAAAAGGAGATTTTAAGGTGTGGTAAAATCAAGTCACTTTAATTGTTTTATAAAAATGTGATTCTAATAATATTTGCTACGGAAGCTTCTTACTATAAAGGACTGTCCTGTGGATATACCACATGACCGAGAAAAGTGGAGACTGATGCCCCTAAACAATCTCTACTGGTAAATTCACTAACACGTAGTTGTGCGTCCCACATTCACTGGAGAAGAGGACAGGAGACAGAACGCCAGAGACGGCTCTGGAAGGCATAACATCTGTGAGACGTCATTCTCATCTAGCATTAACTTCCAGACTTATGTGCATAAAGCCGTAAGCAAATACCAACACCAGAGCACCCAGGGCGACAGAGGGCCGGGCCGCTGAGCCGAGAGCTGTGGTCCTCACGGAGAAGGCTGCCCCTTCAGGGAGGCTGCTCACCATGGCGTCTCATATCTAAGTCCTGTGTCCCCCCCAATCAGACTTAAATTCCTCATAAAAACACGGGGGTGGGGGGGAGTAAAGAAGTGGCTAAGATGGAAACCTAACTTATCACATTCAGGTTTCTGGTCTTCCAGACTGAGTTATGAAAACAACTTAAGCATAACTAGAAGGCCAAGGATTTAAAGGCCAAGGGGGAACAACGTTGACCTCTTCCTGGGATGGGTCTCCCAGGAAAAAGAAACTACATTAGTAGATGTGAACTTCTCCCATGCATCAGCATTTCAAAGATCTTACTGTTGTTCAGGGAGGGGGAAGAGACACCATACGTTTCTACTTGTGAGTAAGGAAACCCTTTCTGAAGATGTCCTAATTCCCATCTGCACAGTTCAGCCGTCTCGGTGAAGGCTCCGTGGCTTCATCAAGGTCCAGAACACATGCTGGGCCCCTTCTTCATTCAGCTACTCTGCCCTAAGCTTGGATTTGGCTTTTCTTCTCTGTTGAATAATATATTCATCTAGTGTAGTTTCCTTCAAACCCATAAATTACACCCACTCATTTTTACCCAAATGAAAATGCCTGAGGCTTTTTCAACTTTGCTGCACATTTGAAATTTTTGCTAAAACATGGAGGCGGGGGGAATAAATGCCCCATGGCACCCACATTTCTAGATTATTTTCCAGCAGGTCAGAACAGCACTTAATTTCCTGGGTTTATTTACAATTCTGAACCCCACCATATTCATGAAAGAGATTTTCTCTTTGTGTTACGCTTCAGCCTATCTGCATTCACCCAAGCAGCTTGTGCTGCTTCGGATTTATTCACATTATCTTAACGTCAAATGATCAAGTATGTTGCCACTTCGTACAATAAAGATCAGAGGTGGCCACAGAGTCATGAAGACTGTTCTATTTTATGCTGAAGGAAGTTCCTGTTATTTTAAAAAGATTTGTTTGTGTGTGGGCTTTTGTCTATCTTCTATCATAAAATTATTAATAGTTAAATACATGAGGTCAGAAAGTAGAAAAATCCTTACCATTGAAACCTGAAAGTCCCCACTCACAGCTTTTACATGATGCCAAGAAGATTTTTTTTCTCTTTATATTACAGAGTTTCCTCTTGCTGTACACTTCAAGGCTTCTGCAGTTGAGATCATTGCTAATTAGTGTCTTGTGCAACACTCTGGCTGCCTTGCCAACATCCTAGGCAAGCTGGAGCCTCCATCTTACCTTTATTGACTTCTTCGCTCCAACAGAGACTGTTTCTAAAGAGATACTATTTCCTTCTTAGATATGTCAGTGCAAATTTCCATGAATCCAGTTTTCCCCCAACATTAACCCTGAGAAAGTTATATCAATATTTTGCCTTTTAAATTAAGCAACTCTTACGCATATATATGTCTTCCTAGTGGCTCAAAGTATCTGTGCTTCTCCTTCGCATCTTGAAAGGATATTCGCTGTGCAAAACACCTTCCACTAACAGTGTGAGTCACGTGCAAATCCCTTTCATTTTGCCACTTTCAGAGTGTGTTTATTTAAGCAGGTTTGCTTGAGTGGAACGCGTGGAGTGTTAGGGCGTACATTCCCCATTACCTCTTTTTCTTTTTTTTTGTAGTTCTATTAAAACCTTTTTTATCAATCTGGCAGACCAGATTTGATACAACGGAAGCAGTTAACATACCCCTACTTTAGAAAAACTGAGTCTACACCCTCCAGTTACAAGATTTATCTGTATTGTTTTTTAAAATTATTATGGGTACATAATCTTTCTAGGGTACATGTGATGTTTTGATACGGAGTACAACATGAATTAATCAAATTAGGGTAACTAGGGTATCCATCACCTCGGGCAGTTAACATTTCTTTGTGTTAGGAACAACATTCCATTTCCACTCTTTTAGTTAAAGTATATCCTAACTTACTGTTGATTATAGTCACTTTGTTGTGCTATCAAATATTGTTCATTCTATCTATCCAATGCCTCTTAAGAAATTTTAAAAGCGTACATCAGCAAATGAAGCCAAAGTCAAGTCAGAATCCATGTACATAATTTCATAATGTGAAATACACTGTAAACTGCCCACCAAAAGCCATTTTTCCATCCTTGCACTTGCTGGCAGAGCACTCTCAAGGAGACTCAAAACTAGATGTGCCCTTTCCCCCACCCTTGCAGCAGGGCATGAGTGTGAACCCCAATCCTGGCCAACGGGAACTGAGGAGAAGTGTGCTGGGGGTGAAGGAGCCTTCTGGAACAGTGTTTCCACTATAAAGTGACAGGTGGAGACAGCTACTGCCAACCCTGCCTCCCCGCCCTGCCCAGGGTGGACACTGCCACTGAGGAGCTGCTGCTCGGAGCTGGGCCTGCACCTTGTGACTGTGAGGACACAGCAGGAAAACCTGACACCAGCCCCGACACCTGTGCAGCTAGACGTGCCCACACCTTGCAACTTCTCCTTTCGTGAGAAAAGCAAACCCTTGATGTTTAAACTACCGGTAGGCATTATTACTTGCTGCCAAAGCATCCTAACTGGGATAAAAAGGTAACAAGGAGGCAGAGGAGATGAGGGGGAGAGGAAGGAGGGGAAACAGAACAGCAGCTACTACTTGTGAGTATTTATTATATACCACCGTGTAGGGCACCTAATATAGTTTACCACACTGATGTGATAAAACAATCCACCCAAGCATATACTTTCATTTCTACTTTACAAATGAGAAAACTAAAGACAGAGAGGTTAAATGACTTGCCTAAGGTTGCACAGCAAGGACTAAGAAAACTGAATTTAAACTCAGGGCTGAGTGACTTCAGAGCTCACCGTGCGCGCTATGCTACAGTCCTCCGAGGGTCTGGCACGCTTGTCAAGATTCCTGGAGGAGAAAATATTCTGGCAACGTTACCACCTCATGGGCGGGGGGTGGAGGCACTGACCTTCTCAGCCTTCTGGTGGAAAATGGAGGACATGTCCAGCAAGGTGCTCCGTTCGTCCAGGGCTGCTGCGAACGCCTTCCACTCCTGCTCCAGCTGATTGGCGATCTGCTTGATCTGCTGCGAGGCATAGTGGCCAGATTCCACCAAGCGATTCGCCACAGACATGATGCGGTTTATGTTCACGTACACGTTCTGCAAGGGCAGGACGAGAGGGCTCCTTAGGGGAAGGCAGGCCAAGAGGCTCCCTTCTAACAACCCCAGAGAGCACTTGCTGGAACATGGCCTACTACAAGTTATCGTATTTTTAACAGGAGGATCACCTGGTATATAATATTACACGTATTTCCTCTCTGGATTTCCATAAACTCAAAGTATTGGTTTCAATTTCTATTTTTGAAACTGTAAAATTACAAATCAACTAGCTGAACGGCATAATTACGAAGCACAAAGCAATCAAATACACAAGTGGGTGCACACAAATACACTATTACTCACTCCTTGGCTCCCGGCACTGAGAAGGGTCCAGATGGCAGGCCTCCTGACAAGCAGCCACACAGAACCGAAGGAACCTAACGTTTCAGTTTTTAACTAGAACCCAGAAACTAAAAAATATGTACTTAGCAACCAAAGGCTATTTGTGTGAAAACAAGCTCTCCTTTCTACATAAACCCAAGTCATCTTTTGGTGCCAACAGAAAATATTCTGTAAATGGATCCGCTTTCTCCCAGGAATATGAATTGAGGTAGAAACACAACAATGCTACGTTCAAATTTTAAATAAAGCCTTTCTACTCTGTCGAAACTCCTGTCTTCAAGCCCACCAGTTTACTGCAAAAAATAAGGATGCACAGCTTTAAAAAAAAAAAAAATCCACTGCTTTTTGCAGAACAAGTTCTCACTATGGAGTTTCCCTTTCCACCTCCAATCTTTAAGGTTCAGTACCACACTGGGAGGAGAGGGCCGCAAACCTTCAACAAATCCCAAGTTGTTATTCTTCACGTATTTATTATTTTTGTGACACTGTCACCCATCGCTGCTCTGTAGGTCCCCCAATCTGACTAACCAATCTGCCAAGGTCCTGTACATGACCTCTCTGCCTTCCTTTCCCCTCTGAGCCAACCTTCGGCTGCTTTGCACACGGCCCCCTGCGACAGCCTTCTCGCCGACCCCTGGGTGCCTGCAGTCCATTCTTTCCTCGTACCTTCTTTTATTGATCCTTCTCCTCTATTTCTGATCCAAACCAGTACTTGGCAAGTCACCCCCGTCTGGGATTACAAAGCCACAGGACTCTAGCCTTGGCGTTACTCTTCTGAGCTGTTTTTGCAGGCTAGCTCAGCTAACAGCCACGGTGTGTGTCAAGCAGCAAGAAGAAGCTGTGATAGTCAGGCCACGCTCAGTGGGGATAATCTCCCTGGCTTGAGTGCTCCAACTGGCATCCTTCAAGTTAAAAGGAAGTCCTTCCTGTTCTCACATTCATTCTTTCTCTCTGTCCCTCCCCCCTAGTAAAGTGACAGGTGACCAGATTCACTAATTTTGCTTTCTCAGTATCCTTAAGGAGGAAATGCCAATCCATAGGTCTGTTAGGAAAAGCACAAGAAGATGACCTCTGTTAGGATCTGAAGGACTATCCCTTTGGATGGCTCTGCTGTAGGTACCACTGATCCTACTCATTCACACTTGTTAGTTTCCTGTGTTACTTTTATATCCCGGAGAGACTGTATCAGTCTGTGTATTACACTTTTCCCATTTCTCCATCACTTAACAACATACGTAATCGTGTATGGTGGCACATAGCCTAAATATGTAACTTGTACACACAAACGGCAAAGTGCAATTCCCTCACTTAAAAGTATCTACATCTAGATTCTTATCACATAGGTCTCATAAATGTGTTATAGTAGAAGGAGCACACTGTTGGTATCGCTTAATATACTTTAAAGACTGTTAACTTTGCATATTGGTATTCAGTATTTTTGTTTTGTCAAAAATTGTTCAAAACACTGTAGACAGCAAGAGAAGGGGCTGACAGTTCACAGCCCTTGTTCTGCATAAATAAATGTCACGATGGATATAGAAGTGTTCGGCACAGGGACAGGACAGTGTGGAAAGTTCCCTAGTCGTCACCGTGAGTGTGGTACTGAGCTACCACACTAACTTTAACTAAAATTTTAACTCAGAAAAGCGCTGTGTATTGTAGAAAATAAGAAAACATACTTAAACCAAAAAAAAAAAAAATAGACATAACCCATACCTTTAGGTTTCTTACCCGCTTTATTTTGAATTATATTGATAACATCACTGGTAATAATTACCATTTATCGAGTCCTTCCTATGTGTCAAGCTCTGTTTATTGTTTTACATATACAGAGAAAATAAAATAATATAATACCATGGAAGGTAGCTATTATCTCCACTTTACGAATTAGGAAACTGAGGCTCAAGGAGATTAAACAGCTTGCTCAAGGTCACACTGTAAATGGAAGAGTCAATTAAAAACGTCTCAATCCATAATTCACTTTCCTGTCTTCCACGTTATGCCTCCTGCTCTCTTGATTCTTCAATCTGCCACTAATAATACTGAGGAGGAAGGGAAGACAGAATATATTTTTCTAGTCATTTCTTGACTATATTTTAGTATTTCCAGTGGATTGAAGGTATCTTTTGTCACTAGTTGAAGTTTCAGAAGATTTTGAAAAGTTCACAGTTATTTTTTAGAAAGAAATTTCTATCTGTGCCCACATGATTTAAACCAGAATTCTCTCACCTCCAACTCTAGAACAGATATAAAACATTTTGATGGCATTTATTACAAAAATTTATATTGCTAAATCTTTTCTTTGAAATGACCTAAATTATAGCACCACGTTGACCAAACTTTAATTAAATGGCATCTTACTGAATTAATTTAAACAAGATCCTGTCTTCATATTGCATTAGTGCTCTGTGACAAACGTTCCAAGGTTTAAGAGCGGTTAATTCTCACAAGGCTGGCTTAAAGTAAAAGCCAAAACTTCTTGTCCCTGAAGAGGAGATTTCTAGAAACTTAACAGTCAACAGAAGTACATATCCTACAGAAATGCAAGTTTTATTCTGGTTACATTAACGATAAAATTGTAACAAAAGTGCTATTCAGAATTCTGGTTTTTTGTTTGTTTTTGGTTTTTTGTGATGTAGTCCTACGGCGACCCCTATCTGGCCTCCAGGATTCTGAGGGAGTCACAACAGCCCAAGGGCATAAAATGCAAGGACCTCAGAGAGCCAGGGGATTTGGGCAAAATCTCAGGCCTCCAGTTCAACCTGAAAGGACATCTCACGTTTTAGGACAAGTGGAGTGTGCCCTTGAGGTAAGCGGCAGGCTGGCTTCCTTCATCCTCATCAATAGCGGCCAGCCCACTGACAGCAGGCTGGTCAGGAGACTCACTGTGCCTCAGGGAAGCTTTTCTGGAGCCCCCCTGGGCTCCTCTGAAGCAGAGCACAGGAGCTGGCATCAAAAGCGTCCATGTGAACAAGCCAAGTAACTGGTTCAAGCCTGACTGGTTGGTTGCTTTGCTTGCTTTCATTTTTGTTTGCTTAAAATTTAAAACAGGAGACCTGGACCCTCTAACACTAGAGAATTCCTACATGTGGACATTAGCCGCTACAATCAAAACAGCCACTCGGAAGGCCCCATCCTGCCTCCTCCAAGTGTGCCAGCACAGGGTCTGCTGAAACCCCTTCACGGCTAACCACTTTCACACGCCGGGGTCGTCCGTTCCGACGGGCTCTTACCATACAGTTCATGGCAAAGTGATTGTGCTGCGTCTGAAGCTCCATCGCGTGAGGGTGGCTGGTCCCAATCTCTGTGTAGCTGTTTAAAAACAGGCCTTTGTTGTGTGTGATCCAGTCAAACATCTACCGGAAGGAAAAAGATAACCTAGAATCACTCCAGAAAGAGAAAAGGCTGACCCAGGCCCACGGATGGGGCTGAACCAAAGAAAGGGTAACTTCCTTCCTCTGACAACTTCACAGGCGTTTGGACTCGGAAGAGTCCTTACTTCTAAGAACGTGTCAGCAGTTCTGAACTTGCAGGATCTACCAGAAAATCTTATCTAACGTGTTCCTCTAACAGAGGAGGAATCCAGAGGCACGTAAGTAAAGAGAGGTATTCAAATCCCCCAGGCTAATTAAAAACTCTGTTCTGATTCAGCCCAGCCTCCCTTCCACGCTAAACTGCTGAATTTGCCACATCACCCTTGCATTCAAGACCTGTCAGGTAAAATTAAGGACTTATGGGTCTCAGGATGGGTTTTGCTGGGTCTACAGATTACTGACAGCAATCCCAATGACTAAAAGATCACACTCTTTAATACAAGAAAAGTATACAGAAATCTGTGCAAATGCAAACAATAAAATTAACTGTAAAAATAAAAAGGACTTGGGAAAAAACTTAACAGTGACATCTCTAAGTTCAATATAAATGCTACTTTGACAAGGAAGTCAATTAAGATGCTCTCGAGGAAAACACTTAAGAAAATAGAAATGACTACCAATTAGCATTGCTATCGTGACTTGAGCCAGAATCCCAGAGACAGTAACCTGTTTTTCTAGTAATTGGAAGGTTTTCTAGTTTCTTTGACAAGGCACAACAGTACACTGACAGATGTTAAGAGCTTACCAAATAAAAATACTGGATTGTCAAAAGGTCCTTTTATATCAAAGATTTCTAATGCAGTCTTTTAGTTTACAAAACATTCTCCTGTCCATGTAAGATAAACATTCAATGAGCTCAAATAAAAAAGTGATTAATTCACCTATGTCCATGGCTTGCAACACATACCTATAAATAAGTGTCCTGTTTTCACACTGCTAAGATTGAATTAGCCAGTAACTGACAAGAATTCACTTTGACTAGCTGGTGTGTCTGGTGCACAAGAAAAAACATGAGACCACAGGTAATTACAGCCTGTATTCTCCAGAAACTATTAATTTTAACACATTACTCACTTTTTATTTTAAAACCACACCCACTAATAGATCAGAATGGTGTTCTGTCACTGGCTTTGCAGGAGTGAAAGAGCAGGTATTAGCGAAACACACACACAATTATTGCTTTCAGTAACACAACACTATGAAATTTTCACTCTTCTAACTGAAACTATCATTCTTGTCTATCTTACAGGCATTCTAGGCCAAATCATCAGTAATTTTAACCCAAAATTTCTAAAATGGCGCAACGAGTAAAACTGGAAAACAGGTTTAAATGTCATCTCTGAACTGATCCTCCTGGTTTATAGCAAACGCGGTGAGTATACGCTTCGCATTCACTCCCTTTCTCCTTCCTGTCACCCGACCACGTCGGCCCTGGCTGCCTAGACCCAGCGACCCAGTAGCTCCCCCGCGCCACATGCAGGCACTCATCTCCCCTCTTTACCTTCTCGGCATCCTGTTCAAACAGCCTCAGCTGAAAGCACTGGTCCAGCTTCAGCTTCCTCACGTGCCACATCTGGTGCAGGTGCTGCCGCGTTGAGTGCAGCCTGTCCAGCATGGTGGACACCTTGGGCAAGAGGTTCTGCAGGTCCGCATTGCCTGACCCCGAGTTCTTTTTGGGAAAGCTCTCACTGCTCTGAATCCTCTGAAGCAGCTTCTGTCCCTCCAAATCCAAGTCCTCGATGGGGGCCTTAATCACCTTCTTCTTCAGCTGGGAGTGTTCCTCGATCATGTTCCGAGCGCCCTCCAAATCCTGAGGCAACTCCTTCTTAGCTAGGATGTCCTGAAGTTCCTCCAGCCGAGACAGCATGTGTGTTGCATTGCTAATGTAGTCTTCAAAAGCAACTCTGATTTCAATCCATTCTTCGTGGTTGTATTCCAGGCAGCCATCAAACTCGGGAGTGAGCTGAGAAGGATCAACTACTTTGGTAAGGCCTTCTAAAGAGACCATATTTGTCTTAAGGGAAAAAAAATCACGTATAAGAAGATGAACCAATTTTATATAGTCTTAACATAATGCAACGGGCAATGCTTAGTCACAGGTGTTCAAAGTTAAAGTAATCTATTCAAAGAAAACATAACATACCTCATTCTGGCCCCATAAAAATAAATATGGATGAAAGAAGCATTATCAGTACAAAGAAAGATAAATCCATGAGAGCAACACATACGGTAGTTGGAATACCTAAAATTATAGAATCATGTCTATTTCATGAGAACTAAAGAAATGAGATTTCTTTCCAAGAATGTGGAGATGAACCCACTATCTTAGGCACATTAAAGCAGGAAATATATTAAATTGCAAGTCCAGAGCAGACAATTCAAAAATTTCATTTTCATCAATGAGTTCTTCTACCTACTCGTTCTCTTCCCTGCCATTCTATCTCCTCATTCCCAACAGAAAACTCTGCAGAGGCTCCCTATTACCTGCCATCACATTAGTGTCTTGCTCACGGGCGTGCGTGGGCTGCTTATTAAATGATGAATGCTGCTCCAACCAGACCACCCTCATCCTTCATCTTCCCTGCCTCACTTCCCATCAAGCAACAGAGGACAGGATACAAACGACTTTTTAAAAATTTAGAAAATATCCAAGGGTTAGCAAGAAAGCTGGCAGAGGCTTACGTCACAGAGCTAAAGACAGAGGGAACATTTCATTCATTGTAATAAGCCGCTGCGATTCTAGCAGTCTGGGTGTTGCACGTAATCTACACCGCATTCCAATTTAACAGTGAAAACGCTTTAGTCAATTACAGTCTAAGGAAGAATTCTTAACCTCACCCAGAATGTGAAGCAGATTAATATTAGCATTATGCCTCAAGGACGACATGGGGGGAGGGTGATTAAATGCAAATACAAAGGTAAAGGAACAAGAGCTGTGGCCTAGAACCAAAAGATAAAACAGAGCAGGGCTGGTTTGGCATGCTGGTTGGCATAAGAAACAGCAAAAGGCAGCACAGCTAGAAAGAGCTACAAAGAGGGGCTCTGCCTGATCCAGCTCTTTGGCTTACAATGTTACTGTAGGCCCATTCCTGTCTCATCTGCTGGACTTTTAATAACCTCCGTGGAGGCAATCACTCCCAGAGAGAGGCTGGTAACAAGGAAGACGACAAGTTCAGTCGGAAAAACCTTTAAAAGCCCAGAGGGAGACACCAAAATTAGACTGGCAAAAAGCTGCATGACCTATATTACCAAACAATTATTTTTACTTAAAATGTGTGTGCATATGTGTGTATGTACGTGTATAATTTTTTTTTTTTTTAAAGACAGGGTCTCAGCTCTGTCACCCAGGCTGAAGTGAAGGGGCACAATCATAGCTCACTGTAGCACTGAACTCCTGGGCTCAAGTGACCCTCCCACCTTGGCCTCCTGAGTAGCTAGGACTATAGGCATGTGTCACCATGATTGGCTAATTTTTTTATTTTTTGTAGAGATGGGGGTCTCGCTATGGTGACCCGGCAGGTGAGCAGTGGTACAATCATAGATCACTGAAATCTCAAACTCCTGGCCTCAAGTGACCCTCCCGCCTTGGCCTCCCAAAGCACTGGGATTATAGGCAAGAGTCACTGCACTCAGCCAAACTGACATAATTAAATACAACACACTTTAAATTCTGCATCAAGAAAATAACTAAGACCCAATAAATTATTCTCCAAAATTACTTCTTATTGTGGCTTACTGGTTTCATCTTTCATCTAAACCTCCTGAGTATGGTCTCAAATTCAAATTAAAACTAAATTTAGATTTCAGATAGAAAAATCAGCACTCTGGAAAGAGATTTAAAAATTTAAGTAATACACACGTGAAAATACTTTGAAAAGTATAGCATGTCACCTAAAGATTAAGTATTAATATTGTCTCATGTGTTTAATATTATCATTGCAATTTGTCCTGAAATACATGAACACATTCACTGAAACCTAATGTTTGGGTAGAGTTGCCAGAAGAAGCAATTTATTCAACCAAAAATTATTATAATTTATTATTAGAAAATTAAAAATTATTTTCCAATTTTATTCCAAAATGGGGGCATGAGTCAAGTTTCAAGCTGGCAGGAAATACTTTCTTCCCATAATCATTTCATTAAACTAACTTCTCAGAACCTTGGCAGCTTAAGGAGAGGAGGTTACAGTGGAAAAGAGAAAAAGTTAGCAGACTGAGGTTTGTTTTATACCGCTGCCTGAAAGACAACTATCTTCTGTGCCTAACTGAATTCAGGACTCTGCACAGGTTTTAATGGAATATCTCCATTTTCATAAATGACAGACCTAATAAATGAAATAAATGACAGGCCATTCTCTCCATTATCTGTGACAGGATGAAACTCGGGCATCTCTGTATTTTTCCCTCAGGAACTCTAAAGTTGGGCTTCTCTTTCTAAGGTAAATGCCTCACACCTCAGTAGCCCATCACCCAAATCCAAGAGAACTGAAACCTAACACCGCGTTGGGTAAAACCATCCACTCAGAATGCAGCTTCGTTATATTTTATGCAATAACTAATTTCACATATCATGTGTATGCTAAGATATGCAGTTCTCGTTTAATATGTGGTTTTACAAATCTATTAGCAGCCTGAGGGGTGAGAAAGTCCGCTTTTAATAAACCACACCAATTGGTTCAGTGGATCTGGCTACCCCGGGGAAGTTACCTCAAATTCAAATTTAGAACTGCCAAAATTAGTCCTCTGTTTCTGCCAGAAGTTGTCCGGCTTGATGATCAGAGCCACGTGGATGCAGCAGGGGAAAGACTCCTGCAGGATCTTCAGCAGGGGCTTGATGGAGTCCCACTTGGACCCACGCATGTCCACGATCACCGTGAAGCCTCGCTTGCAGACCTCCTCGCTGCGGGGAAAGGAAACGCAGGCTGAAATGGGCTGCAGCTGCAGCGGCACGCAACTCCTGCCACTTTGTCTGGGCAGAGTCCCACCAGGTGCCGCAGCCCCCCGCTTCCTTCATCTTGCCTGATGTGACCAGAAAGGGCTGCCCTCTCGCCTGTGGAGCTCAGCTCTGTCTCACCCCTCCCTGTACCGTAAAAGAATAGAACCGGACTATACGTGCATTGAGGAACAGTGACACACTGAAACAGAGTTCAACTTCAAAAATTTCACAATTTTTATTTTGTATCTATGGTTTTGCATCCTGTCTTCTCTTCAGAAGAAAACAATGTCCATCCAGCCCAGTCCTCTCACCTCTGTGTACCGGCCAATCACACACACTCATCCAGTAACTCCAACAGGCAAAGGGAGCACAAAGTGGGCCCAAAACTCTAAGAGTGTACAGAGCCCAGGCCAGAGACAGATCCAACATCTGTGGACAGCAGTTACCCCTGGACTCCCAGAATCACAGGCACTGAAAATGACCCCCTACCAGTGTGGCTGGCAACAGTGAGAGCTTTCTAACGTCCCCTTACCCTCTCCTGGGCCCTTAAGGTATCTCAGCAGTTCTCCAAGTATAGTTCACCAGCCCTGGGAGTTCCCAGCACCCTTCTGGTGGGCTCTGTGGGGTAAATCCAGTTTCACAGTAGTATTGAGACTTTATTTGCCTTTTCCCTTGGTTGCACTGATGGTGTGAAAGCAACAGTGAGTAGCGCTGCTGGGCTTTGGCACGAATCAAGATAGTGCTAGGAGCCACCGTGTTCTTCCTTTCCATATTCTTACAGTTAAAAAAAAAAAAATAAAGAGCCAGCTTCGAATTTTATTAAGTCTTAACTCCTGAGTATGTGGGAAATACATATAATGCAAGTCTGCATCTGCAACAAGGAGCGAACAAGAGTCAAGATGTCCTCAAACATAGGTTAAAGAATACCTAGTCTCACCTGTTTATAACCAGTGACACATACAGAAGCTTCTGTACCGGCTTCCCAGTGGCCCCACAGTTTAGGATCACCGCAGTGCTCACTGCTGCACAGCGGACTCCAACAGTCAGTGCTGGCTACTGATGCCAGTGCCAGACAACTAACCAGGCAGTGCCCGCCGGCACGGTCTTCGGAAATACACCTAGGGCTTCACATGTACACAATGAGAATGTGAGGTTTTCCCCAAACATGAATGTACTGCCAGGATGGGAAAGACATCGGACGTTTTTCTGCCTTGGAAATCACCCTGAAAAACTAGTCTAAATTAAAAACTCAGAAAGCTAATTGCTGTCACTAAGTAATGCTAAAAAACAAAAAATTAATTCAAAATTAAAACCAACTTCGTGCTCTCTCTTGCACGGGATCGTTCCCTTCCCCCTCCCCGCCACGCTCACTCACACACCCCGCCTCTTCCTTATCTGATTCACACCGTCAGAGTAATAGCTTTCCAGGCCTTACACATGCAAAGTGCAGACGACAATCAGCACGTGAGGCTGTATCACATAAACTTCTGTGGCCGCAGAAACCAAGCAGAGGGCGGCTCACAGAGACGCAAGGTGTTCAAAGCCATGACGAAGAGACAGACTGATCCAGCAGCCCAATTTATCACCCAGATGTTGAAAACTGCTCAGGAACGACGTGATTAACATCTGGTAACTGACCACCCCGTATGAACAAGGAACTGAAACTGAGCTCACACACTCCTCGTGCTGTCATTTCCGCTCCCCATCCCCAGCCACCGTGGGTTACTATCCAGGTAACATCACAGGCAGAAACGTGGTTTGTTTTCAGGCCTCTTTCACAAAACCTAGAAGCAAACGGGACTCCCAGAAATGTCTACTAAACTGTCCAAAGGAACAGAAATCAAGCATTCCGGATCTCATTGGGCTCTAATGGGACTTGCAATCCTACAAAATTCTATTCCTTAGAGACTCCAGGGCTCCAGAAGTACTGGGGCGAGCACAGCCTAAGCAGGAAGAGACGGGTGCCAGGATGCCAAGCGCTCTGCAGAGGAAGCCTGCTGCCCTGCAAGTAATTCCACTCCAGATTCACATATTCTGCTCCCACACGCCAGAGACAGGAGACTATAAAACCGTAGCAATGCTTTCTTTGTTTTACCAGTTATTGTTTGGTAGACTGCACTTTGAGCATCAGTCTTCACCATATCAAGATAAATTCCCTTGCAGCCTGTCTTTCTCCTAAGGTGGCCTTATGCAGTATGCACGTAAACTACAAAGCCCCTCCACTTGAAAGAAGCTTAAAAGGAATCTTGTGTAACTTCAGGCTTAACAACGGAACAAGCAGGAGAACGACAAAACCAAAAGGAACACTGAGCCTACCTAGTTTACAGAAGGATTCTGTCAACTCCATGATCAAACTGTCACCACCCAGTGGCTTCCCAAGTAATAAAAACAGCCTATGAGCTGGGCTGGGAGTGCGCGGCCTTTCAATGCATCTGTTTTATCAGGTTCAAAGCCAGTCATCATTAAGAGGACACTGACTTGCAAACACCCCCAAACCTGGTTCCTATAAGCACGTAATGAACACGTACAGTTGCCTACAGGAGAAGGGCTCCAAGCCTTTTATCTCATAGGTACTGCTCTTTGGAAAATGTGACTCATTAACCAGTTATTTCAGCAGTTTTTCCAAAACTGCCTCATTTTATCTGTGAGATAAAGAAAATTTACATAATAATAAGGCCCCCTCTCAATGCAGGTCTCTAAAAAAGAGAAACTGCTTTCTTTAATTCTTAGATGAAGAAAGTATCTTTCTATAAGCATGTTCCTAAATGAATGAATCTGTTAGGGCAGCCTTGAATCTCCCAATTTTCTAATAATGGCCAAAAAATCAATCTTGAGCTCTCCCTACGCTTTGCTGCTAGTTTCTCTCCCAAGCTAGCAGGCAACCTGCTGGGACTCTGTTTTCACAAACATCCAAAAAGAGCCAAAAATAAAGGAAATGCAAATCGTTCTCTTTACATTTTACCAGCTCACAGCCCGTGGAATTTGTTTCTAGAGCCTAAGGGTATTCCTGACAAGTTCCCAGACCAGAGAGCAGGGGGGTAAACTCCAGGCCTTCCTTTCCTGCCAAAAACCATATCTCAGGGGCAAAAAATCAAATCCCCTGTGACAGGCCTGACTACATCTCAGAGATAACCAAGTCTCCAGGAACAGAAGAAACAAGAAAGATGGACAACTTGACGTCTTGCGACTGCCTGTTAATTACCTCACAATTACTGTGTTTCTCTCTGTGCCCATAAAGGCAGCAAGACACCTGGCCTGGCTGTGGGCATCTCCCTCTCTTTCTTTGGGATGCCGTGTTGTGTCTCTGCTCTCTCACCCCCCTTTTCTCTCTCATTCTCTGTCCTTCTAAAAGATAAAAAGTTTATCTTAACTTTTTATATCTTAATCTCTGTGTGAGAAATCTTTCTCCACCTGCACTGTGAACACCTACTAAGCTTTCCACCCTAACAAATCAATTAAAATTCTTCATATTATTTCATTAGCAAACAACAGAGAATAAGGGTAGTCTATCCATTTAGCAACTGTAAATCATTCTAAGAAAGGCAAAAAGTTCTCGAACATAATTAGCATAAAATATAATTCAAGCAATAACCACCTAGCAATGTTCCAAGATTAATACTATTTTCATTGCTGTGCAGGACTTCCAATGACACAAGCAGGAACTTCTGCTGTTTCCCCTACACACACTTAATGGACAGTTTCACTGCAAATTAATCACAAGAACTCACCACCTTACTATTCCAGTTGTTTTTCAAAGGAGGGCAGGTGTGACCCAAGTAATATTAAACACTCAAAACTACCTACAGCTGCTCAGGTCAAATTTATTTTCAACTGTGAGGGACACAGAAACTCTAGACGGCATGTGGAAGGAAACAAACAATATGATCTGCCTCTAGAAAGTGTGCCAAAGGGAAATAACTGATGGAAAATAAAAGAGTGAATATGAAAGAAAGAAATTACTGTACTATTTCTGAGGCAGCTGCCACGTGGCAAACACTGTGCTGTATGTACATAATTTTACTCAACACTCACAATGATCCCAAGGTGTACGGATCATTACCACATTTTGTAGATCAGAAAACCGATAAAAATAATTCAGTCACTTGTCCCAGGCCACAGCCAGTGTGATTCTGAGGCCCATGCTGTTCCTTCACACGCAGAAACATGCAGCCCTGTGACAGCCCGGCTGGAGGACAAATCTCAGGAGAACGTTAGGTGCAGTGGACAGAGAAAAAGTTCTCCCAGGCCCCAGAATACACACACGAGTGTAAAGCTAAGCAGAAATACCTTGTGTTTACACCACTGTGAAACTGCAACACATAATCAGACTTACAAATTACGTAAAAGCAAACCCGCAAGTCCAAAAACGTTCACACACCATTAACTCTCATGGATGATGCTCACTGATCCCAGTGTTTGACTAAAGGCGAACAGCCTCCTGCCATGAAGCGCCGGCTGGAGGCCGTGTCCCTGCAGGAGAGAGGACTCCGTGTGTTGCCACTCCCATGCGGCAACCTGGAAATCCTCCACCTCTGTTATTTGCTCATCAATCAAGGACAAGCTAAATGGCATTTCTTGTCACTTGGGATTGTAAACACAAAAGCAAATCTAGGCGATGAAATGAAGGGCCTGCGTTCACAGCTGGAGGGTCATCCTACACCCTTAAGAACTTATGAGTGAAATGACATGATGTTTGGGATTTATTATAAAATCCAGAGAAAAATTATAGAAAAACAAGATTTACAAAATTTGATAAATGTTGAAGCTGGGTGATAGGTATATGGATGCTTGTTATACTATTCTCTCTACTTTTGTGTATTCTCACAATTTCCCACAAGAGGTTTTTTTCCTTAAGTCATCTAGATTACCCAAAATGTACTTGAAGTGATTTTTTATATGAATGAAATGAAAAGCATTTTTATATCAACATATTTAAAAACTAGAAAGTTGTCAAAGTTACATACAGTATTCCAATTATGTACATTTTTAAAAATCACATAAATACCAAATTCAACTTTAGGTTTTTATGAAACTATGACAAGTATTATTTTGATTGGCAGGAATTTTTTTTTTTTTTTACATTGTCTCTTGTATTTCTCTCTTTCTTTTTCTATCATGAGCACAGACCTGGCACATAGTAAGAACTCAGGAAGTGGGAGCTATAAACTATACTTATTTATAAATGATAGTGGTAAATAACCTCTAAACTTCTTTCCAACTATATGATTT
This sequence comes from Avahi laniger, assembly GCA_963575035.1. Classification (NCBI taxonomy): domain Eukaryota; kingdom Metazoa; phylum Chordata; class Mammalia; order Primates; family Indriidae; genus Avahi; species Avahi laniger. The sequence continues at coordinate 113,563 of CAUYSK010082201.1, forward strand.
CAACAGTTCAGCCATCTAAGAAAACATCAGAGTAGGAAGAAAGGGAAGACTGTTTCCATATGTATAAATAAGGCTCCTTTATTTAATCACTGATGGGACACAGTGATGGTTCTTCCCATAAAGGATACCCTAGCCAAAAACTCAAGAACTTTCTCAGCAGGTCAAACCATCAAGACCAAAAGCTGTCTTTCGTCAGCCACAGCAAGGATCTGTTACAAAAGGGCATGGCTGTCTTCCCTGGTTGGTGTCAACCTAAGTAAGTGAAGAGTGCTGCAAACCATGTGCTGCAGTAGGTCTATCACATTCACCTTAACCTTCTGAAACCCATTACACTGTTACCGACCATCTTATATTATTCTCTTGCATAATAAGTTCCTTAAAGTGTCTATCTACTCTAGCCCATATATGACCAAGTTTTCTTCTACACATCCTAATTCAGTCTCTTAAGAAATGCCTCCTCTCATTCTACCATGGACATCACTGATGCCCCCTTTAGCATGTGCCTTTCTGGAATGAAGGAGGCACCAACGGATTTACCCTTTCCTCACAGGGAGGCACCCCTCCAACCAACAACATAGGTCCAATCTCTTACTCCAGGCATAACTGTGTCCTAGGATTATATCAGAGCAGTATTCTATTTTCCAAAAAAACCAACTGAAACAATTAAATGGAGATATTAATGTGGGAAAGAAATTTCTTCCACCAGTGGTCATCTAGCTCTACAAACAAAACCTGAGAAATACATTCCCAGGGCAGAAATGAAGATTCTAAATTCTAAATTCCTCGAGTATACACATAGATCAACTCCTATTAACCCACTAGTCCCCACTCCAGAGCTCTCCAGAAAATAAAACATTGCTTGTTCTTGGCGTTCTTCAGCACTCGTGCTAAAAATCTCCTTGTCACTAACAGAGTCTCAAATGTGATGGGGGTTCCCAAACTGATGCCCAGTATATTAGGAAGTAAGACTTCTTAATGCCCATAAACTTCATGCCACAAATCAACAGGCTATTTTTAAGGAACTGAAGTTTAGTATGAAGACAGAAATGTATAATCAAAAATAGCACCCAATTTCTGATCATCCAGTCCACTGTGTCCCAGTATCAGAATCGTCACTGATGACTGTATCCAACGTCCTAAAATCCCAGCGGAGTATCCCAAATTCCCTGCCAACACACAAAGCTCTTCACTACGAGATACCTACCTTCTTGTCCCTGCACTCGGAAGTGTTTTAGACAATAATGGTCACAAAACAGAAATAAGGAGAAAGATCATGATTTTAATTTTATACTATTTTGTTTGGAATTCAAGCTACTGTTTAGCCATTTTCTAAAGAATATACTGCCACATCTCTTGGAAGTGTGAAAAAAGTGACAAGCCACACGGAACTTACCTAGGAATACAGGCTAGATATGAAATGAGTCTCCTGAGATCCTCCTGTCGTATTCTGTCATGATTGCTGCGGGCTGGAAATGTTAAAATGGGACCCCCACGTTTATCTCTACCACCTAAAAAACAAACATTGGGAAGAAACTTAGACACAAACAAGAAAAGACAAGTCCGTCATCACCCACTCACTCAGTCAAAACTGTTCCTAAATCAACTGCACAAATGGCAAGTTGCAAAAGGCAAGTGTCTTTGTTTCATCTAAGACATGGTGAGGCTATTTTATCCCCTTGTGGGACATAGAAGAAAATATCTGAGTTTTGGAGGCCACATGGAAGATGCTAGAGATGGTCTTTTTTCCCCAATATGTTGGAAGAAACTCCTTTCTTCAGTTTTTATGTTTAGACAGAAAAAAAGTTTTCATGTATCTGTGTGTCATTCATCTTAAACCGCCACCTCCCTCCTCACGCCTTCCCTCTCTCTTTCATTCTCCCCTCCCCTGCATTCTAAGTTCTTCCTTTTCTACCAAGCAAATTGGGTTCCAAGTCTTGAAAGGAATAAGAGTGGAATGTTCTTCAAACTACACTGGTGACTACTTTATATAATCTGGGATCAATGGCATCTGACCCCCAATGGTCAAGCTCTGCCCATCTCCTATACGAAGCCACATACACACACAAAAGAAAGACTGGCATACGAGACTTTAAAAGCAATTTTAAACCTAATTTAGTTAATTAGCTTAAGGATTTGAGAAAATTGTATTATACACTTAGAAGTACAAATCTCAGAGTATTTGACTTTGACAGACAAGCAGGCAGAAAGAGTTCTCATTAACATATATAACCCTAACGAAGTCAACTTGGTATCACTGAACACTTTTGGTGAAATTGTCACATTTATTTTATTACTTCTGTCAGAAAAATACAGAAAGAAAATTTAGCCTTCTCAGGTGGATCCTTTATTTAGTTTTACAACTCTGATCACTGCCCTTCAGGAGATCTCAAAATTCGAGTCACGATATGAAACTCTTAATTATTTTCTGCATACCAAAAGTCATCAGCAGAGGCAAAATTAAAAAGCAGACAAACAACAAGCAAATAAACAAGAGTCTTTTCTTTCAGAAAAACAAAACAAAAAAAAAAGAAGATATGCAGAAGATGATGGTATTTTAAAAACATATTTTACCAACATGGTTTTTACAATTTCCTAGAATGATTACACACTCATGCTAAATAGTAATGAAATTTAATTCTGATTATGAATACTTAAAACTCCACATGTACTATTCAGTCATGCAATCTAGAAAAGTTTTAAATTGTTTCTAAATCCAGTAATTCAGGTATTAAAAGAGAACAGCAAATCACAGCTCCCAACAGACCTAGGCAGGGAATCATGTGTTCTACATGCACTTTAGGACATGACCTTCACAATGATCCTATTAGAAAGAGTTCTCATTCCAACTTTATAAAGAAAGATACTGAGGCTCCAAAAGCTTATATGCAACAATGTCACAGCTAGGTCCTTTGTCCAGATGAGAACTTATATAATCTTTCAAATTAGTGACTTTAGTTCTTTTTTAAAGTAGTAAAAATGTCAAAAGGATGAATAAATAATGGGTTCTTGGGCCTTTTTAGGGGGTAACATTTATGAATGGAAAGTACTATTAAAAGTGAGGAGCAGTATTGATCATTACCAAGTAATCTTATTAAACATCAGGTATTATTTCTAGGGTAATATCAATAGCTCTAACTTTTTTGGAATACCTCTTATTCCTAAGATAAGACAGAAAATAGTCTCAATATTTTTCATTTCCCAATATCTTTCATGTTTTTAAAAAAAGAGTCAACCTTCTTGATCAAAAATATCATAGATCAAGACATTACAGAAATTTTAATTTTTAAAAATACAGTATATGATACTTGAATTAAAACATTCCCCCCACTTTTGGTAAACAGAAAGCTAGCATCTAACATTTTTCGTTGACTACCATTCTGAATTTTTTAAATGTTTCTGAAATGCATCACAATTTTTAATTCCATAGGGAGAATAAATGCCAATGACCCATGTTAGCCTCTCCCTCTGGGGTCACTGTATATCACAATCAAAGCAAGGCACACATGGGTATGAGAAGCAAAATCCCAAATCTGCTCATCAAGGACAGTTGCACCTGTCAGCAGGTATGCACATTGCACACAGCCATTCTATTCACCCCGGACCTAAGTACTAGAGGCAACTGTGTGCAGAAGTCCCAGTCGCCTCTGTTGTATTTTTCCCACTTTTCCCTAGGCTGGTAGACTAACACGGAGTCCTCTAAGATTTGCTAGCAAGTACATATACCGAACAGGCTCTCATTCGTGTCCTAAGAAAAGTTTATATAAACTGGAATCTGAATTTAAGATACAAAAAATTTTTTTCACTTTTCTTTTTCCTAGAAAAGAACTTCAGAAAACTCCCTAGGATAGTTTTACTATACAATTTCATAAAAACATCATTTATGAAGTAAAAATTGCATATTCTCTACTTAAAGAGTCGAAGAATCTTTTCACATGCTAACTTCTCTGCAATGGTATAATGGATGGTGTGCCACAGTCAGTGACAGGCAGGTGCCAATGGCCCCCTGCTGATCTTCCCCAGGGAGGTAAAAAAAAAACACTTCAGAAAGGATGAAATGTGGTATTAGTTCAGAGGAACATGGTGTCCGAACCTCAGAGGGGCTTAAAATCAACTCCACAGGTGTCTGTTTAAATTACATTCCCCAAGATTTAGGTTGGTTGCCAATGTCACAAGAGGGACCCAAATGAAAACAGCATCTGGGTATGCAGCAGAAAAGTTACAAGCTCAAAGTTCTTATTCCTGCTCATGAACTAATAAAAAATAATTAACACTACAGCTCATAAAAACTTCATCTACTAGGTACACTTGTATTCGTCCAATGTCAAACCTCAGCCTCACGGTGAGGAAGGCAGGATGAACGTCAGCCCTGATTTACAGATGGGAAACTCAGTGCCTTAGCTGCTACAAGGAATGGAAAAAGCAGGAAATACATTTCCTGCACCTGTCAACATTACAGGATGGCTATGCATGGGACCTCTTCATGTCTGCAACCAAAGACCTACAGCTCATTAAGGATTATCTGCCTATCCAAATGCTTAGTTAAAAAAAAAAAAAAGAAAAAAGAAAAAGAAAGAAAAAAAATGGTGAGAGTGTTCTATTTTCTATTCGTATAAACTATGCATTCTCTCTTCTTTCCTCTCCCATACTCCATCTTATTTCCATCCAGACTATACAGTGCTCTTGGTGCCCAGTACGAGACTAGCACATGAGCAGTACTCAATGCGTATCTGCTGAATGGATTCTTCTTTCGTATTTCACACATTAACTAAAAATAGCTACTAACAGGTATTAGTTGTTAGAAATGGAAATGTCTGATGAATATTCCTATAGAAACATAGATGCTAAATGAACTGAGGTTTACTTTAGTAATAGAAAGAGGTTAAAAGAGTCCTACATCAGAGCTATAAATGTCTGTGCGACACTAATTTCCTCAAACCCAGCAACCTCATTTCCCTCGTCTCACAGGTAAGCCTCCAGGGGACTTGGTCTCTTGAGCAATGTGGCCCAGGATGGCCACAGAAGCAGCCAGATTCAGAGTCCCCTCTTGCCCTTTAAATGACTTAGGAAGTCACCTTTTGTTCATTTAGAATGAATTTGCAAGGAAGGCATACTGGATTTGAGGAGTAAAATGTCAATGAACCAACTGTATTTTTCTCTTTATATAGTCTTTGTTTCAATTTCTGGATTAGAATATTATTGAAAACTATTCTTTTATACCCCCTGCAGAACAGTCTAACTCACACTGACCATGAAAAGCAGCCTTTTACAAAGAAAAGCTCTGAAAACCATAGTTTGTAAGAGAGAAGTTATGGCTAATGTTTATTAAGTGTGCTATTAAATAATAAAACTGTTGAAACGACGCCCACTGGGCCCCCACTCTAAGAGCAACCAAGGTAAAAATCTCGCCAACCCTGTACTTTCTATGTTCACTTCTTGCTGCCTAGTCCTGAGAACCAGAAATTGGCTCACGGGAGATTTCTGATGAGATTCTAAGAGGACTCCTTTAACAGCCTGCCTGGAAGGCCTCCAGCAGTCCCTGCTGCCTCACCCTTGCTAGAATACACAAAATGGATAGGTGATGCCCCCTTCCCTTTCCAGAAAACGCAGTACTCTGCAAAATGAGAACGTGAAGAACTAAGGTCATATACAACCAGGCAAACCTCAAGGCACCAAATCCCACATTCCTGTCAATACTCCCACTTGCTAAGTACAAATGTTCACCTCACCCCAGAAAAAGTTATTCCAAAAAAGTAACCCAGCGCCAGGTGTGGTGGTTCACACCTATAATCCTGGAAGTTTGGGAGGCTGAGGCAGGAAGATTGTTTGAGTCCAGGAGTTTGAGGCTGTAGGGAGCTATGATGATGCCACTGCACTCCAGCCCTGGCAACAGAGTGAGACTCTGTCTCAGAAAGGAAAGGAAAAAGGAAAGAAGAAAGGAAAGGGGAAAAGACAGGAGAAGAAAGGAAAGAGGAGAAGAAAAAGGAAAGGGGAAAGGAAAAGGGAAGGAAGGGGAAGGGAAAGGGGAAGAAAAAGAAAAAGAAACCCAAATGTCCATCAATACACTTCTGATTGAATTAACTATGGTGGGTGTGTGGAGTGTGTGTGTTCGTGTGTGTAAACACATATACACACATACATGTGAGCAACATACAACTGTAAAAACGAACGAGGACTCTACTATGTGCTGCTATACCCTGACCTCCAGGTTACCCTTTGAGATAAAACAAGCAAAGTGGAGAAACCGGTGCCTGATACACCACTGTTTATCCAAGGCAGACGAAGATGAAAATAGATGGACGGATCAACAGAGATGCTCATATTTTAAAAGCACAAGGAATAAACCAAAAATGTAAAAAACAAAAAGATTCTGACTGGGGAGGAACAGGGTAGAAAAGGCAAGAACAGAAGCTAGATTATTTTTTTTTCACTACACCTTATCTTCTTTTACCATACCTTTCTTTTTTTTTTTTTTTTTTAGTTATTATCCTGGAATGATATACAAGTTTTACTTAAAATTGAAGCAAAATGAGGAGTTTTTTTCCCCAAACCTTACAAATTTAAAAGCAAAATGAAAAAAATGATCCTTAGTTTCAACTTGGTAGCATATCCACAGGGAAAGAAACTATTTTAGGTGACTTTAAAACACATTACTAGGACTGCGTATCTATTGTGACACATACCCTTAGAACAAAAAAAAATTAAAGATTACATTTGGTAGCCATGCTGTGGTAATAACAGTATTACAAAGTAATAAGTAATTATGTTGATGAGGACAGGAACTAACATTTTTATCTTAAGGAAAAAAAGATAATACACAAAGAAGTGAAATATCTGTAATCCTAAATTTGAACTGTGAATTTTAATATAAAGTCATGATATAATTTCTCATTAAAATGTGTGCGTATACATATGTTTCCTAGATTCGTCCACTAAAGAGGCACAGACACAACGACCAGCCCACTGACAGTGAGCACCTCTGAAAGAAACCAGGGCCCTTTGGAGAAACGGCTGATTGCAGATGTGAAACAGGAAACACATGAGACATCCTGAAACATCTCAGCACATCAGCAAAAAGGACTGGAGCCAATCTGAAAAAGCTCTCAATGGCTGAAGATGTGAAAATTTTACCTTCATAAAAGAGAAAATGTGCAATGAATCAAAACACGTAAAACATAGTTAAAATCACAAGTTTGAAATAATTATTTCTCTAAAAAAAAAGCTCACTGGTCATTTTTCATCAGCCTGAAAAGTAGAAAAGGACAACAATCAATCATTTCTCCTACTTTGCCTGTTTTAACTATATTCTGAGGGTAATCAAGTATGTGACGATGGGACATCTCTCTGTATGGAATATCTAAATTAATAAATGAAGAAGAAAGGATATATAACAATTAGAGTATCACTACTTTGCAACTCTAAAAAAACATTAGATCTAAGCAATGACCACCAATGAATACTTAACATCAGAATAAAAGACAACCAGACTCTCCCAATAAAACTAAGTAATACCCCCCATCCCATTAACTATTTCTTCCCCTTTCCAGGCAAAACATAAGGTGGGCCAGATCAAGCCTCAAGATCTAACTCCTCCTAGATTACAGGAAATACAGGGGAAGAGACACATGTTAAATATCACTCAGGGACACAATCAGCAAAATCTAGAATGTAGGGAAATCTACAGGAAAACACTAGTTTCCTCACCTCATAAACATAAGAAGTTAAGACAAAAAGAGCAAGAAAGAGGCAGAACTTATAGATTAAAAGAGACTTGACAAATATCTCGAACAACTGCAATGTGTATCCTATAAAAAAAATTACGAGACAAGCATGGAATTTGAATAATGATTGGATTTTTTGTATATTATATAACTACCATCCGATTTTTAGGTCTGTTAATAGTATTGTGGGGTTTTGTAAAGCTTTTCAGATACATATGCTAAATATTTATAAAATGATATGGTATCTGGAATTTACTTCAAAATTATGCAGAGTAAGTAGGAATATATTTGAAACAAGATGCTGAAGTGAGCCGTGAGTTCGTGGAAATTCATTATACTATTCTCTTTCCTTTGGGATGCTAAAATGTTCCAGGTTAAAAAGTTTCGTGTTTTTTTGTTTTTTTTTTAAAGCGTTCTTAATTCTGCTGGTTATCTGTGAGTTCTTTTAAGGCGCAAGCCCTAGCAGCACAGGCACCATATGTAATAGTCATCATTATATATAAACTACATTAAATATAAACTATAATACAACTTTTTTTAGTTCTTTTACTGACCCTCTGGCTTAGTCCATTCCTGCTGCTATAACAGAATACCACAGACTAGGTAATTTATTATATAAAGAACAGAAATCTATTTTGTCACATTTCTGGAGGCTGGGAAGTCCAAGATCAAGGTGTCAGCAGGTTTGGTTGTCTGGAGAGGGCTGCACCCTCCAGCGGGAGAGGGAGGAATGCTGTGTCCTCATGTGGCTGAAGGGCAAGAGTGAAGCCTCCTTTAAGAGCCTCTTAATCTCATTCCAGAGAGAGGGACCTTCACTGCCAAATCACTTAACAGTCCCAGCTCTGAATACCATCACAGAGGCAAGACCTGAATCTTGAAAGCAACACACTCAAACCACGGCCTCCTCTTTTTGACTTCAAACATGAAGTTAGATAGGACATTTAATCTCATTTAATTCATCCTAAATGGAGGATGTAGTCTGTTGCCGTCTAACTGAAGTGCAATGAGCATTATTTTTTAGAATACCTGAAGATGAGTCTAAGGATCAGAAATATTCAAGTTCAAGAAATCCTCACTTGTTTTTTAGAGATTTTGACCTAATAAGTATCTTTTAGAATCACTGATGTTTTGGCCTGCTTTTACAAAGCCTTTGCTATTCTACTTAGATTTATTTACTGAAAGCCATT
>CAUYSK010082206.1:0-12771 GCA_963575035.1 Avahi laniger
GCTTATCCCGCTGTGCGGCAGCGGCATTCACCGTAACACACGAACACAGTGATTGGCTTTAATCACAGCAGCGCATTAAGCATGCCCGTGAACACACACGCAGTCCTGTCTTGTCTCGCGACTAGGGTGCTCGAAGCTGTCACCCAACCTGCTGCCTACCCGCCTCCCTGCCCAGGCTCTCTGCGCGATGGGAGGGCTGGCCGGTCCGCTGGAGTCACAGACTCCCCCTGCCTCCTTCCTCGTCTTGGGCTCTGCTCTTGCAGGCACCCCCAGACAGGTCATCTTGGAGGGTGGCAGCTCCTCCCATGCCCTCGGGTCTGCGTGGGGAGAGACGTCTAAGTCCGAGGTCAGAGCTCTCGTCAGATTGAAGCCCACAGCCGTGCCGGCGTGGGCGTCTCCTGGTTCCTTCCTGGCCACCAGGGCCAACGATGCCAGGAACCCAGAGACTGACGTGGAGCACGGACCCCACGCCATGCCAGGCCCCACGTGGAGGGCACCCATGAGTCGCACAGCAACCCACAGGAAGCGCTGTCATCCGCTTTGACGGATGAGGACACCAAGGCTCCGGGAGGGACGTCAGCACTGGCAGGAAGTGCTGGCACTGGCCTGAGCCAGCACCGGCTGCTGCCGCCATCCCACGGGCTGTGGCTCCCAGGTACACGCTGGCTGCCTTCCGGAGCCTTTCCTCCAGCAGTTTGCTGGGCGTTCTTGGGGTTCCACCGTCCCCTCCAAGCCCTAGAGGATCTGCTGAGAGGTTTCCATTCTTCAGAAACCCCTCCTCACCCACCTAGCCACAGCCCGCAGAGGCAGAGCCCCTGGGGACCTGTGTCCTTGCTGGGCACGGGGGCTCTGGGCGGCAGAAGTCTGTCTCCAGCTCAAACTTGGAGCTGGATTCACTGCGGATGACAGATCCCGGAGGGCGGGGGCGAGGAGAGAAGGAAGACGCCCTCACCCCTCTGCTCAGCATCTGAGAAAGGCGCCACCCTTGAACACCCGTGGGAATGTGCAGACGGTAGTTTACCCAGCCAGGGTTCAAGACTGGACGTTGGGGTTCAAACTGTGGTAGCCCCGCTGGATCCGGCACTCCTGACTCCTTGGGGACAAAGACAAGGGGCAGATCCCCCACATCCCCGACGGCTGGACGCAAGAAAAGCCAGGGGCCTGGGGAGAGTGAGTGGGGTCTTGGGTCCTGTCTACAGGGGCGTTGGCCCTGGGCAGACCCACCATGGAGGAAGGGGAATCCCTGCAGCAGGACTGGCTGGGACATGACGTTGTTTCCTCCCCCAAAAGATCCTGTGGGTCACGGGTTGAAATGTGTGCCCTCCCCCCAAAAAGATATGTTGGTGTCCTAACTCCCAGCACCCGTGGATGTGACCTTATTTGGAAATAGGGTCTTTGTAGATGATATTGAGATGTAAGTTAAGATGAGGTCATCCTGGTGTAGGGTCATACTGAGCCAATACGACTGTTGTTGTGAGAAGGGGACATATAGATGGGGGGACAGACACAAGGAGAAGGCCATGTGACGACTGAGGCAGAAAGCAGAGTGACATAGCCCAGGAACACTGAAGATTTCTGGTCACCCCACACAGACCAGGTCACACCCCACTGTGCTGCCTCCTGGCTGGGCAACCTTAGGCAAGTCACCTGCCCTCTCAGGGCCTCAGTTTTCTCATCTGTAAAATGGGCTCGTTGTTCACCTCTTGTCAGAGGGTTGCTGTGAGCTGTGGCCGGCCGCTAACACACAATGTGCTCCTCGGGGAGCTCTGGGTCTCTGCCTCAGCTTCCTGCAGATCTGGGACAGGCCACAGAGGGCCTCCCGGCCCGCACCCTTCCTCCCTCTGCCGAGGGCATCATTCCCCTCCTTCCCGGCTCACTCCACCCTTTCCCTTGGTCTCAACTTAGACTCCCCTCCTGGGACCCCTGTCCTGCTGCCCTGGGCTGGGCTCAGGGGCCTTGTCTCTCATTGCAGCTCTCATCAAGCTGGGCTGTGTTTGCCTGGTCACTGGTCCACTTCCTGGGGGACAGGGACCAATGGGCCAGGAGTTGGGGGGGCTCTGGGAGGGATTGAGGCTGGAGTGAGGGGCTTACAGCCGGTCACCACCAGGGTGAGGGCTTCCCAACCAGCCCACTGCCCAGGCCTGGGAGGAACAGCCAGTGCCCAGCCTGGGGGCTGGGAGGGCATCAGACAGTGACCTCAGGGATAAGGGATCAGCCAGCCTAGGAAGTCCAGGGCGGGCTGCCCACACCCATTGCCCCCTGACCACTGGCACCATGGTGCTGTCTGGGCCGGAGAAATCAGCCGCCCACCATGTGGACAGAGGCCCGCCCTGCCGGGAGCCACTGCATCACGTAAGTGAAGAACCGCACGGGAGAGGGTCCGTTTGCACGTCACTTGTATTGTCCCATGAAACGCACATCCATGAACAATTGACTTGGAAACAACCTATTAGATCACACGGAGTCCAGCCCCTGGGGCTAAAGCCACACCGGTGCCCATGGCTGTGGCGTGTGCATCTGGTCTCCCCAGGCTCTGGGCCGGGTGCCGGGAGAGGCCGGCTCACACCCAGGCCCTTTGGCTCCCGAGCAGCAGCTCCCAAAATGCGCTTGAGAAACGGTGGTTCCTTGGGGGTTGGTAGGTGTTCCTTAAGAAAAGGGTTCTGTGGTCAAATAAGTTTAGGAAACATGGGTTAAACAAGACTCAGCAAGAAGCTTTTCTATGGGACTTATCAGAACCTTTATGACAACGGCCCTTGTGAATGTCCAAAATGGGGGCAGAGTGTGCAGCACTTCCCAAACTTATTGGACCACGAAACCCTTTCCCCCCGAAGCATCTTGCAGGCCGGCGTCCTGCAGGGCGCCCTTTGGAAAGTGCTGCCCTAAGCTAACGGCAACGGCACCGGCGCCAGGCGGTAGATGGGGGCTGATTTGGCAGGCACCGTGCTGTGGCGTGATGGGCACAGCCGAAAACTCAACAGTCATGACAATGGTGCAAGACACAGCTGGGCCCCTCCCAGCATCTCGGGTCTGGCCGGTTATCTCCAGAGCAGAAGCTAAATGGGGCTGTCCCCACGGGTGGGTCCCGGCCCGCCCAGACAGGAGACTCAGAGCAAGAGGCCTGGCACTAGGGCACAGGCTGGGCAGTCACGGGGCAGGCCGGCCGGCCGAGGTCGCCAGCCTGCAGCCGGGAGGATGGGGTGGGGATGGCTGGCTCCACCTCTGGGCTGTGGGATCAGCCCTGCCCACCCACCGCAGCCCTGCCTCCTCAGGCCACCCTGTCCTGGAGGCGCGGCACGCAGTTCACCAGGCGGAGATGAGCATCTGGCAGGTGTTGGACGACATCCAGACCAGCTCCACCAGGCGGAACTGGAAGTAGCCAATGACGAAGCCTGAGATGACGTCCGTGACGTGGTGGCGGCCGATCATCACACGCGACAGGCCCACGCAGAAGGCCCAGAGCACCAGCAGCACCCGCAAGGGCACCGCCAGCACCAGGTGGCTGAGGAAGAACTTGGACACCATGGCGGCACGGCTGGCGTGCCCCGCGGGGAAGGCGTAGATGTCCATGGTGAGGTAGTCCAGCAGGCCGGGGCTCGTCTCATACGGGCCGCGCCGCTTGATGAGCTTCTGCACGCCGGCCACCGTCATGATGTCCAGGAGCAGGGCTGCGGGTGGGAGACACAGGCCCCAGGGCGGTCAGGGCCTCGGCCAGGCTAGCTGCTGCCCCCAGCCCCCCGAGACCTCCCGCAACCTCGCTGGCTCCGCTCAGCCCACCGACGCCCAGGCGGCTCCTGCCAGAGGTGCCCTCCCTCCATGCCCCTCGCCTTGGCTGAGAAGCCGTCCCTGACCTCCTGTTTGTGAAGCCCCAGTCCTCTCCACCCCCACCCGCTGCATCGTTTCTTACGGCGTTTCTCACCCCCCCCCTCCGCCCCCCTCGGATGCACGACGCATTTTCCTCCCGATTTCTCTCTTACCGCCTCACCCCTGCTATAACACGTGTGCTCCGTGTTACACACAGCGAGCACCCCGTGCCCACGGCTGGTGCCCAAAGCGAGTGGGGATCGAGGTATCTCTGGCACCTACGGGCACCTGGAAGGTCTCAGTCCTGTCACATGGGCCCTGGGCTGGGTGATTTTTCTCAAAGGACCTCACTGGCCACCCCTCCCTCCAGCCCGGAGAGCATGACATTGTCATACTCATTTTTTAAAAGTTGAAGTGAAATTCACATCACATACAATTGACCACTTCAGAGTGTACAATTCAGGGGCATTTGGTACGTTTGCAATGTTGTGCGGCCACCACCTCTATCTAGTTCCAAGATATTTTGTCACCCAAGAGAAAACCCTGTACCATTATGCAGCCACTCCCTTACTCTCCCCCCAGCTCCTGGAGCCACCAATCTGCTTTGCGACTCTGTGATTTACCTGCTCTAGACCCTGCGTACAGATGGGACCAGAGAGGCGTGCCTCCTGCGCCTGCCTCCCCCTGTGGGGGTGGACGTGCTTGCTCACCCACTCGCCTGCCCAGGGACATGGGGTTGTTTGCACCTTTGGGCTCCCGTGAATCTTGCTGCTGTGAGCACGTGGGTGAGTGTTTGCTGCGTGCCTGTCCTGGGCTCCTTTGGGGACACAGCCCGAGTGGGACTGCTGGTTTGGATGGTGGCCCTAGCTGTGACTTTTGGGGAAACCCACCCTGTTTTCACAGCAGCTGCACCGTTTCATCCTCACTACACAGAGGACAAGACGAAGCCACGGGGCCCGCAGCATTCGTATCCGCTGCTCCCTCTTTCCAGAGCGTTACAACCTCCCCCCACCCACCACCTCCGGGAGACCTGCCCTGGCCACAGACAGGCCAGGCCCGGGATCCTGCCTTCTCCACGCGCCGAGTCCCTCCTGCAGGACAACTGCCCGGCAGGCCCTGAGGAAGCCGGCGGGTGGTGGGAGGGTCAGTGTGGGCTCCACTCCCCTCCCTGTGCCGTCTCTTCCTGGAGGCAGGGCCGCGCCTCCTCGTCCGTAGGTTTAGCCCTGGGCCAGACGCAGAGCAACAGACCGCTGCTCACGGTGCGGTCTCTCGGTTTCGCGTCTGAACCCCGTCTCTCTTGGGCCCGCCTCACACCAGCTGCAGCTGGCCGAGCCGACCCAGGAAGCGGGGGCTCAGAGGAGCTGCCTGAGGGAGGAGGGACGGGGGATGGGGGGACCTTGTTCTACACTTGCCGGCCAGTGCCACGGCAATCTGATCCACGGGGCTGGGTCCTCCCAGGAGGTGGCTGGGAGGTATGTGGCCGCCAGCCTGTGCGCTGCGGACCATGCCCAGGCTTGGAGCCATCTTGATCCTGGGAGAGGTCACAGATCCAGCAGGAGAGAGGGACGGCAGACTGCCAGGTCCGGGCATGAGGAGCCGGAGGGAGGAGGCTGCGCTGCCCTGGGACTCCTCAGCCCTGTGGAGCAGCTGAAGAGGCCAGGCCAAGAGGGGCCCGCTGCCCCTCCAGACGGGGGGCCTCTCTCACCTGCAAGCCCGGGGCCCAGGCTCTCTCCACCTGGGGAGGGGGTTAGATGCAAAGCCTCCGGAGTCACAGTGGGTTCAAGCCTCGTTGGCTGGGGCTGTGAGGAGGGCGCTGGTGCTTCTGGCTTGGGGGGTCGACCCTGCTAATTAAGAACAAGCTCCTCCACCTCTGGGAGCCGTGGCCTGCTCACCTGTAACAGGTTGTCACGGACACAATGAGCTAACGAGCGCGTGCGGAGCCTTTAACACAGCCTGGGATGCGGCGGTCGAGGCACGTTGCTGCCGTTATTACTCTCGCAAGTCCCAGCCCGGCCCAGCCAGGGGGCAGCGGGAGGCCTTCCGGCCCCAGAGCCTGCGTGGCGTCAAGCAGGCGCATCAGCGAAAGGGTTTTCTCCTCTGAGGTTTCACCAGGGTCAAAGCGATCTGGCCCAGGTTCTGAGACCCCACACCCAAGGCACAGTCAGGGAGTCCCGGGCTGGGCCAGGCCCGCCCCGGTGCTGGGGGACGATTGCTGGCTGGGATCTGGGTGCCAGGAGCGCTGCCGGAGCTGAGGGTGGTTAATGTGGACCAGGATTGGGCCCCGAGGTAGGTCAAAATATGACAGAAGCCACTGGAAGGCACCGGCCATCTGTCCTACTGGCAACCAGTTTTCTTATCAGAAAACCAGGGCTTGGCGGCTGAGTGGGTTAAAATCTGCCTTCCTGGCACAGGTGCCCCGTGGAAAGTGGCTGGGTTCAAGGAGGAATGGGGCATGGAGGGAGTTCACTGGGTCGCCCAGAGGCCTCTCTCTGACAGGGCTGCCTGTGCCTCGACCTCCCCACGTGCCCCAGCTCCACATGGGCTGTTGGGCACCACAGGCTAAGGACTGAGCTAGACCCAAACCTTTCAAATTTTTTAGCATCAAAACATTTTTTTCCCCAATGAAAGCATAAAGACCCAGTATATGAAACAGACGTGGCTGTAGCTAGGGGCAATGGGGGGGCCGCATCTGGAGCTCAGCTCGCAGGACCCTCCACTGCACCCCCGCCCGGAGGCTTCAGGACTGCCCACGTCCTATGATCCGAAAACCCCATCGTGCTATGGTCTGAGCGTGTCCCCTGAAGTTCACGTGTTGGAAACTTAATCCCCGAGGCAGCGGTGTTGGAAGGTGGGGCCTTTACGAGGAGGTGGGTCCTGGGGGCTCTGCCCTGGTGCGGGATTAGTGGCGTTGTTGAGGGAGGGGGCTCCGGCGGGGAGGATGAGTCCAGCCCCTTCTCTCTCTCTCTCTCTCTCCGCCCCCCACCTCCCTGTCTCTCCTGCCAGGGCTTGCCCTGTGACACCTTCTGTCATGCAATGACGTGGCTGAAGGCCCCTAGGTCTCGGTCTCGGGCTTCCCGGCTTCCAGGACTGTGGGCCAAATAGACGGCTGATCTTTGTAAATCGCCCAGTCTGTGGCCTTCTGCTGTAGGAGCAGAAACTAAGACCTCCTCCCCCCATACCCGAGTCCTTGGGAAGCTGCTGCTATTTCTGGCTGCCTCCACCTCTGCAGGCCACAGTGAGGTGGAGACTCTGCCCCTTTCCTGCCCTGTGCCCCAAGAGGACTGGTGCCTGGTTCATTCATTCACTCGGCCACCAGTTCTTGGGTATCCCCGGTTCTCGGGCCTGCCAGGCGTGTGCCCGGCCTGGGGCTGGTGACCTTGGTTGGCGGGGGCCCACGTGGCTGGGGGGTGCGTGGGCAGTGAGCAAATCGTCACAGAGTTACTCTGTCCCAGGAGTGACGGGCCCGTGGCCCACCACGCCGCAGCTTCTGTTCTTGGGGGCTGTAAACCGAAGAGGCAGTGGCGCCATCGTACTCAGGCCTCAGGATGGCACCAGCTGAGCCCAAGGCCTCCTGGGCCTACGGCCCCTCCTGCAAGGCCTGTCCCCTCCTCCAGCGCGGCCGCCCTGGTGTGGCTGTGATTCCGACACCATCCGCACAGCACGTCATCTGGTGCCCAGAAATAGAAGCAAATGGCGCCATCACTCAGGGCTCAGTGAGCCCTGCCGCACGGCCCTGTCAACTCTGCGACCTACATCCCCTCCTCAACTTGGACTGGGCAGGGGGACCCCTGTGGGGGGAAGGTCCACCTGGCAGGAGGCTCAGGGGCGAGGGCTGTCCCTGCTGTGTGTCTGGGCCGGTCACCCGTCCTCCATGGGCCTCCCCTCGCTGCGGTCACCAGGGAGGAGGCTACGCACTCAGGGTCCACTTGAGACCCGCCTCAAGGTCAGCCACTTGTGAACTGCGTGACCTTGGCACATCCTTCCCCTCAGTGACGTCAGGGGATCGACGAGGAGCCTGCTCTGTAAACGGCGCCTGGGACCTTATCGGAGGATGGCAGGGCTCGGCCTGACCACCTCTCACGCCCTTGAACCCCGACAATCCACACCCTCAGACCCTTTCAGGGGGTGGGTCTGAGACGCCGGAACCTCCCCCAGGAAGCACAGCTGTTCCCGAGGCCTCAGAGGGTGGCAAGGACCTGCCTCGGGGCCCACCCTTCTCCCCATCTCAGGGCCCTCGGTGGCGTGGTGGCCAAGGAGCCGGAGTGCTGGCGCATCCTCGAGGCGGGACAGGAGCCAAAGCCTTCTCCGAAAAGAGCTGCTATCCCGGAGGACGTGGAATCAGCTCCTCCCAACACTGTCTGCCCGCGGCTCTGTGCGTGGGGGCCGGGGGGCGCGCTGGATGACCTCGTGGACCCCTTTTGGGTTTGGATTGCTTTGGCCCTGAGGACATGCTCTGTGGGACCAGCTTTGCAGCAGGGCAGGACCACGGGGGGCCAGGGCTGGGGCGGGGTGGGTGGGAAGCCGCGGGCTCAGCTGACACATGGGGCTCCGTGGGGCTCCTGTTGGCTGGTGAAGGGACAGGCGTGGGTGCTGTTCCCTGCTGGCTGGGGCTGTGAGGAGGGTCCCGGGGCTCCTGGCCTGGGGGTTGACCCTGCTTCTATTCCCCCAATCTGGCTTCCAGGAGGTTGGGGACCAGGTGTATCCTGCCGAGGGGAGCGTGAATGCGGCTAAGCCCTCCGAAGGGCACTTGGCTTCAGAATCAGAAGGCTTCGCGCCGCATTGCCCTTTGACTCAGCGGTTCCCTCTGTAGGAGTATCTCCTTGGGAAGTAATTAGGAACATGCTCCATGGCTCATGGTCAAGGATGTCCCCTGCAGCATTATTTATAACATTGAAAAATGTGAAATAAGCCAGTGCCCTTCCGTAGGAGACAGATGGGACACACTGTGGCCGTGACTAGACAACAGAGCGCTCTGTGGCCACTGCAGCTGAAGAAGCCGGTGTGTCTACAGCCAAGGAGAGCTGCGGGGCGCGTGAAGTGGCAAAGGCCGGTTATGAAACAGGGTTCCCAGTGGGAGGGCGTCTTTGTAAAGTAAGATAAGTACATAAGTAAATGTGTCTATATGCAGAGAAAAAAGTCTGGAAGGTACTGCACTAAATGTTAACAGAGCTTCTCGCTGGGTAGGAGGATTATGAGTGATTTTTACTGTGCAGCAGGGCACAGTAATTGTAATTCTGCACTTAAAATCTTTTTTACCGTGAACATGCATTATTTGTGCACATTTAAAAAAATGTTATTTTTATGAAAGGACAAATATTCCACTCATAGAAGGTCCCTAGAGTAGTCAAATTCACAGACAACAGGGAAGGGAGGTTGCCGGGCGCTGGGGAGGGACAGGGGGTGCATGCTTCATGGGGACAGTTTCAGTTTGGGAAGATATAAAAGTTCCGGAGTCGGATGGTGGTGACGGCTGCACAATGATGTGAATGCATTTAATGCCACTCAATGTACACTTTAAAATGGTTAAAACCGGTACATTTTATGTTAGATATATTTTATCACACACATAAAAATTACTTAAAAAACCAAAGCAGCATCTCAGAAGGACACGGCCCTCGGGGAGCATTCAGTGAGCAGAGAGCTTGGGTTGAAAGGAAATCCCGAGGGAGGCAGGAACATGCTTGTCTTTTGGTATCGGGACCTGTGCTCTGCTGGCCTGAGTGGGGTGTGTGCGTGCGCGCGCGTGCGTGCAAGCATGCGTGTGCAAGTGACCGGCATGTCTCCTGACCATGTAGCCCCTGCTTCCCAGACCCTCGGTGCCCGAGGATCTGACCCGGGGATCCTGGTTTGTTGCCAGCTCTCCTGGCCTGAGTGATTCTGAGCGAATGTAATCCACGGAATTTCCATTTTCTCACCTGAAGCATCCACACACTACAACTAGCTCCGCCAATTTGTGAAGACTGTTGGGGTGCAAGGAAATCGGGGTCATTAGTGTCAAGTCCAATGGCACCATTTACTCAGCTGAGCGCCAGGCGCTGGCGGGAGAGGACACCAGGGCAATGAGGTAGCTAGTGTGGGAGTAGATGGTGCGACCCAGGCCCCGCCCGTCGGCACGACTAGTTATCCCGTTCCCACGTATCTGCTGCGACGGGGGCTGCCAGAGCAGTGTGTGGCAGGGCCCTGACCTGGTCTGGGGGTGATCAAAGCCTCCCTGAGGGACCGACTGGTGCGCTGAGCCCCGCTGAGGTGCCAGGGGGTGAAGCGGGTCACCATGGGGATGCACCACTCTGAGGGGCCAGCGTGTGTCTCCAGCAGGAGCACATCCGACAGTGAAGATGTGGGATCAGCCTAAACATCCCTCAATTAGGGACAGGTCACACGAGCCTCGTGGAAAGGTTGTCACCTAAGCTGTCCCTGAGAGCAAGAGCCAGTGCGCAGGGGATGGCGGAGGTGCCAGAGCAGATCGTCTGGACGGCTGACCCCTCGTGGCTGCTGTGAGGGCCCGGGGGTCGACAGGATTCCGAACGGGAGGTGTGGCCGTGAGAACGAGGCGAGCCGGCAGAAACACGACGGAAAAGCACACTGTTAGTGTGTGCGCGGGGAAAGTCCGGAGGATGCGACCCAGCCCGCAGCAGAGGTCGTTCCTGGGCAGAGGATTTAAGGCAAGATGCTCACTTTCTTCATGATCCACCCCTGCAATGTCGGAAATTTTTCTTACTATAAGGATGTATAATGAAAAGGTGCTCAACGTCCCTGATCATTCAGGCACCCAATGGGATGGCGATTATTTAAAAAAAACCCAGATAATAATAAGTGTTGGCAAGGATGTAGACACACGGGAACCCTTGTGCATTGCTGGGGGAATGCAAAATGGTGCAGCCTCTACGGAAAACGGTATGACGGTTCTGCAATGAAACACAGAACTAGTACACCATGTGATCCAGCAATTTCACTCCCGAGTATACAACCGAAAGAGCAGATCCACGTACACTGATGGTCACAGTAGCATTATTCATAGCAGCCAAAAGGTGGAAACAACCCAAGTACCCAGCAACAGATGAAAGGATAAACAACATGTGGTCCATCCATACAATGGAATATTATTATTCAGCCTGAACAAGGAAGAGAATTCTGACACATGCTCTGTGACACATGGAGTTTGAGACCAGCCTGAGCAAGAGTGAGACTCCGTCTCTAACAAAAATAGAAAAAAATTAGCTGGATGTGGTGGCACCTGTAGTCCCAGCTACTCAGGAGCCTGAGCCCAGGAGTTTGAGGTTGCTGTGAGCCAGGCTGATGCTATGGCACTCTAACTCGGGGGGACAGAGTGAGACCATGTCTCGAAAAAAAAAACAAAGACATATGAAATGTATAGTTTTGGTATTCAGGAAAATCTCAACAAAGATACTTTGATAGAGGACCGAGGTTGAGACCACAAGACCCAGGCCATTTTGCCGCACAAGGCAGGCCTGTGAGGGAGCCAGGATGGGCCTGCTCACCTGCCACCTGGCTCCCTTTGGGGTCATCAAACTGGGTGCTACAGGGGAGGAACAAGGCGGGGAATAGGGTCTTCTTGAGGTCTGAAGAGCTTGGAAGGGACCTAGGACTTCTGATAATGATGGCAGTGATGATGATGGTGGTGGTGATGATCACTGTTTCACAAATGTTAACCAACATTAGCAAGTGCCAGGTACTTTCTGTGTAATTCTTCAATGAAGTGTCCCAACAACCCATTTGACAGATGAAGAAACTGAGGTTCAGAGAGGCAAAGTCACTTGCCTGAGGTCCCACAGCAGGGCTAGAATTTGCCCCCAGGTGCAACAGACTCTGGAGTCCAGGCTTTTGCCGGCTGCTAAGACCCTCTGGCTCTGAGGCTTCCAGAGTCTTGCCAGTGTGCATGGGGCAGGGAAAGCAGAGTGGGCACAGGGCCGCCTGCCAAGCAGGGAGGATGTAGAGTACTTCTCCTGGCCCAGCTGGGATCCTTGCTAGGCCTAGTAGCCTGGAGCGCTCATCGCCTGAGGCTCCCAAGTCTGCTCCTGGGAAGCCGGGTCCCAGCTAGATGCTTGGAGGCTTTGCTCCCCGCCCAGGGACTGCCCTGGGAGTTGGCTAGACACCGGGGGCTGTGAGTGGGCAGGCAGGGCCCTGCAGTTCCCACAGCAGTGGTGTCAGCCACCCCCTGGGCACGTGCCACCTGCACTGCCAAGTGCTTTACCGGCTCCCTGCAAATCCCCATCACGGGCCCATGGTGCGTGGGAAAGTGTGGGGTTTGCAGTCAGGAGGCTTTGGATTTGGTTCTGGGACCTGCCACTTAACGGCTATGTGGGAAGGCAAGTTGCTTGATGCTTCTGAGCCTCAGTTTACTCATCTGTATAATGGGCATATTACTATTGACCTTGAAAGTTCATCAAGACTTTTTTTTTTTTTTTTTTTTGTGAGACAGAGTCTCACTCTCTTGCCTGGGGCGAGTGCCGTGGCGTCAGCCTAGCTCACAGCAACCTCAAACTCCTGGACTCAAGCAATCCTACTGTCTCAGCCGCCCAAGTAGCTGGGACTACAGGCATGAGCCACCATGCCCGGCTAATTTTTTTCTAGATATATTTTTAGCTGCCCAATTAATTTCTTGCTATTTTTTGGTAGAGATGGGGTCTCGCTCTTGCTCAGGCTGGTCTCGAACTCCTGAGCTCAGAACGATCCGCCCACCTCGGCCTCCCAGAGTGCTAGGAGTATAGGCGTGAGCCACCGCGCCCGGCCAAGATTCTGTCTCTTAAAAGAAGAAAAACAGAATGAGCAGCTTCTACAGAAAACTAGTTTTCCTTAGTGTATAGGAATCTTTATTTGATTTTTTTGTTAAAGCTTCTTTGAAGATATTTAAGAAAAGCAAATACTTTGGCAAGAGATGTTTTGCTCATTGGAATAAAGCTCTAGAAGGTGGGCGTGTACTCCTGGCAGCCAGAAAAGCCTCACCTGGAA
>CAUYSK010082211.1:0-14129 GCA_963575035.1 Avahi laniger
GACATTCTATAAAAAGGACACTTGCACTCGAATGTTTATAGCAGCACAAATCACAATTGCAAAGATGTGGAAGCAGCCCCAGTGCCCATCAGTACATGAGTGGACTATGAAAATGTTGTATATGTATACAATGGAGTACTACTTAGCCATAAGAAAAAATGGTGAACTAATGCCTCTTGTATTAACCCAGATGGAACTAGAGACCATTCTTCTAAGTGAAGTATCACAAGAAGGGAAAAGCAAACATCACATGTACTCACCATTAAATTGGAACTAATCAGTCAACACTTATGTGCACATATGGAAATAGCATTCATGGGAAATCAAGCAGGTAGTAGGGAGTAGGAGGGGAAGGTGAAATTCACACCTAATGGGTGTAATGCACACTATCTGGGGAATGGGCACACTCTGACTCAAATTGTACAAAAGCAATTTATGTAACCAAAACGTTTGTACCCCAATAATATTCTGAAATAGTTGAAATGAGTGAAAAACATCATTAGTGCCTGGCTCATAATAGGCAATCAATAAACAGATGCAGAAAAAAAACTTTAGTCAAAATTCTATACACATTCATGATAAAAGCTTTTAGGAAACTGACAAGAATTCAAAGGGAAAGGACTCTAATAAACTCACTTAGAAATGAAAAAGGAGAGGTCACAACAGACACCACAGAAATGCAAAACATTATTTTTATTACTATAAAAACCTATATACCCCAAAACTACATAATAAGGAGGAAATGGACAAATTCCTGGAAATATACAACCTCTGTAAGATCACTCAGGAGGTAACAGAATATCTGAATAGACCAATCTCAAGCTCAGAAATTGGAGAAGCAATTAAAAGCCTCCCAAAATGTAAAAGTCACAGACAAGCTGGCTACACTTCAGAATTTTACCAAACATACAAAGAAGAACTCACACCTATACTACAGAAATTATTCCACAACATTGAGAAATATGGTATCCTCCCTAACTCATTCTACAAAGCCAATATCATCTTGATACCAAGGCCAGGAAAGGGCACAACAAAAAAAGAAAACTACAGACCAATATCCCTCATGAATACAGATTCAAAAATCCTCAACAAAATTTTAGCAAGTAGAATTCAGCAGCACATCAAAAAAAAAATAATAATTCAAAATGACCAGATGGGCTTTATTCCAGGGATGCAAGGCTGGTTCAACATATGCAAATCTATAAACACTATTCACCTCATAAATAAAATCAAGAACAAAGACCACATGATTCTCTCAATAGATGCAGAAAAAGCATTTGACAAAGTCCAACATACCTTTATGACAAAAACTATCAACAAAATAGGCATAGATGCTCATTCCTTAAAATCATCAAGTCCATTTATGACAAACCCACAGCCAACATCATACTGAAAGGGGAAACATTGAAACCATTTCCACTTAGAACCGGAACCAGACAAGGTTGCCCACTATCTCATACTGAATGGGGAAACATTGAAACCATTTCCACTTAGAACCGGAACCAGACAAGGTTGCCCAATATCTCCGTTTCTGTTCAACATAGTGTTGGAAATCCTCGCTACAGCAATTAGACAAGAGGGGGTATTAAGAGTGTCCAAATGGGGCCAGATCAAACTCTCGCTCTTTGATGATATTATATTATATCTAGAAAAACCCAAGGATTCAACCAAGAGACTCCTAGAATTGAAAAATGAATTCAGTAAAGTCTCAGGATACAAAATCAATGCACACACATTAGAGGCATTCATATATGGCAATAACAGTCAAGACAAAATTCAAATGAAAAATGCAAAACCTTCTACAATAGCCTCAAAGAAAATTAAATATCTAGGAATATATTTAATGAAAGATGTGAGAGACATATACAGGGAGAACTACAAAACATTAAGAAAAGAAATTGTAGAAGATGTAAACAGGGGGAACAATCTACCTTGCTAATGGATTGGTAGAATCAATATCATTAAAATATCCATATTACCTAAAGTGATCTATAGAATTAATGCAATCCCTATGAAAGTACCATAATCATTCTCTACCGATCCAGAAAAAATTATTCTGTGCTTTGTATGTAACCAGAGAAGACCTCGTATAGCCAAAGCAATCTTAATAAAAAGAACAAATTTGGTGGTATCAGTCTACCAGACTTCAGGCTGTACTGCAAGGCTATAGTAACTAAAACAACACAGTACTGGCACAAGAACAAAGACATAGACCTTTAGAACAGGACTGAGAATCCTGAGATGAAACCATAGGCATATGGTAATCTAATATTTGATACAACAGACAAAAATATACACTGGGGAAAATAATCTCTTCAATAAATGGTGCTGGGAAAACTGGATAGCTACATGCTGAAGATTGAAACTGGATACCCACCTCTCACCTCTCACAAAAATCAATTCAAGATGGATAACAGACTTAAACCTAAGGCATGAAACCTTAAGAATCCTAGAAGAACATGTTGGGAAGACCTTTTCAGACATTGGCCTAGGGAAAGAATTTATGAAGAAGACCCTAAAAGCAATCACAGAAACAACAAAAATAAATAAATGGGATCTGATGAAATTAAAAAGCTTTTGCACAGCCAAGGAAACTATCATTAAAGTGAATAGACAGCCCACAGAATGGGAGAAAATATTTGCTCTCTACACATCTGATAAAGGGTTGATAACAAGAATCTATCTAGAACTTAAAAAAATCAACAACAAAAAATCAAACAACCCTATCAATAAATGGGCAAAGGAAATTAACAGAAACTTCTGAGAAGAAGACAGAATGATGGCTGGCAAACATATAAGAAAATGCTCAACATCTCTAATCATTAGAGAAATGCAAATAAAAACCACAGTGAGATATCACGTAACCCAGTGAGATTGGCCCCTATCAAAAAATCCCAAAACAACAAATGCTGGTGAGGATGTGGAGAGACGGGAACACTCTTACACTGCTGGTGGGACTGCAAATTAGTGCAACCTCTGTGGAAAAGAATTTAGAGATACCTCAAAGAGCTACAAGTAGAATTACCATTTGATCCAGCAATAGCACTATTAGGCATCTACCCAAAGGAACAAAAGTCATTCCATAACTAAGACATCTGCACCTGAATGTTTATGGCAGCACAATTCACTGTTACAAGGATGTGGAAACAACCCAAGTGCCCATCAATTCATGAGTCGATTATTAAAATTTGGTATATGTATGCAATGGAATAGTACTCAATTATAATAAATGACAGTAATCTAGCACCTCTTATATTTTCGTGGATGGAGCTTGAGCCCATTATCTGAAGTGAGGTATGACAAGATCAGAGGGATAGGCTCCACATGTACTCGCCATCAAAATGGCACTGACTGATCAACACTATGTTGCTCACATAGTAGTAATATTCTCCAGGGATTATGGAGTTGGGGGTGGGTAAACTCAAAACTAATGGAAGTGGTGAGCATTTTAGAGGGGAATGGCATGCCTCTAATCCTTGCTTGGGTGAGGCAAAGACATAAAATGTAACCAAAATGTTTGTACCCTTATAATATACTGAAATAAAAATAAATAAATAAAAAAAGAAATCAAGAGATAAATCCCATTTACAATAGTTACAAAAAAAATCCAAGGAATAAATTTAACCAAGGAGGTAAAAGACCTCTACAAGAAAAGCTATAAAATACTGATGAAAGAAATTGAAGAGCACACAAAAAAATGGGAAAATATCCCATACTTAGGGATGAAAAGAATTAACATTGTTAAAATGACCACAGTACCAAAAGCACCTACAGATTCAATACAATTTTATCAAACTACTAATGACATTCTTTTTTTTTCTTTGCCAGTAAGAAATTTTGACTTTTTATATTTATACATTAGTCATCAGTTTGCCTGATTTCTCAAACATTTAAAACCCTAGAAACCCATTGTAACTAATAGATTATTCCCAAGCTACATGTGTGGTTTTTGTGTGTGTGGAGGGGGGGTTGTTTTTGTTTTTCATTTCAGGATATTATGGGGGTACAAAAGTTTTGGTTACATAAATTGCTTTTATCCCATTTGAGTCAAAGCTATGTGCACCATTCTGCTAGATAGTTCAATGGCATTCTTTACAGAAATAGAAATTACAACCCTAAAATTCACGTGGAATCAAAAATACCTTCAACAGCCAAAACAATATTCAACAAAAAGAACAAATCTGGAGGCATCGCATTACCTGACTTCAAATTACATTACAAGGCTATAATAACCCAAATAGCATCGTACTGGTATAAAAATAGACACATAGATCAATGGAACAGAATAGAGAATCCAGAAAGAAAGCCACATGTTTACAGTCAACTGGTGTTTCACAAAGCTAACAAGAATATACATCTTTTCCAATAATTGCTGCTGGGAAAATTGGATTGCCATATGCAGAATGAACGTGGACACCTATCTCTTACCATATAAAATAATTGACTTAAGGTAGATTAAAGACTTAAATGTAAAACCTGAAACCATAAAAACTCTAGAAGAAAACCTAGGAAAACTATTCTTTCATTGGTCTAGACAAAGAATTTATGACTAAGATTCCCCAAAAGCAACTACAACTACAAAAAAATTAAATAAATGGGACTAAATTAAAGCAAAATGCTTCTGCACAGCAAAATATATAATCAACAGAATAGACAACCTACAGAATGGGAGAGTATACTCACAAACTATACATTCAACAAAGTACTAATATCCAGAATATAAAAGGAACTCAAACAACTCAACAGCAAAATCCACATAATCCCATTTAAAAGTGAGCAAAGGATCTGAATAGACAATTCTCAAAGGAAGATATACAAATGGCCAACAGGCATGTGAAAAAATACTCAATATCACTAACCATCAGAGAAATAAAAATCAAAACCACCATGTGATGTCATCTTACTGCAGTTAGAATGGCTATCCCATGATATTCTGAAATTTAAAAATAAAAAAAGACAAAAATAACAAGTCTTTAGGAGGATCCAGAAAAAGGGACTTCTTATACATTGTTGGTGGAAATAAAAATTAGTATAGTCATTTGGCAAACAGTATGGATGTTTCTGAAAAAATTAAAAATGGAACTACCATATGACCCAGCAATCCCATTACTGGTTATTTATCCAAAGGAAAGGAAATCAGTACATAAATGAGATACATGTACTGTCATATTTATTGCAGCACTATTCACAATAAAAAATATATAGACTCCACCTAAGTTTCCATCAATGGATGAATGTATAAATTAAATGTGGTATATATACACAACGGAATACTGTTCAACCATAAAAAGGATGAAATCCTTTGTAGCAACATGGATAAAACTAGGGGTCATTATGTCAAGTGAAATAAGCCAGGCACAGAAGGACAAATATTGCATGTTCTCACTTATATGTAGGAGCTAAAAAAGTTGACCTCATGAAGGTAGAGAGTAGGATGATGGCTATCAGAGGCTGGGAAGGATGTGTGTGTTGAGGGATAAAGGTAGGTTTGTTGATGGGTACAAACACAGTTGGAAGGAATAAGTTCTAGTGTTTAATAACAGATCAGGGTGACTATAGTTAACCATATATTGTATATTTCAAAAGAGAGAAGATGTGAAATGTTCCTAACATGAAGAGTTGATGAATGTTTGAGGAGATGTATATCCTAAATACCCTGATTCGATCATTATGCATCATATGCATGTATCAAAATATCACATATACCCAATAAATATCAATTAAAAAAATTTTTAAAGTATAATAAAATTTTTAAAAGACATTTTGGGATAATTGAGGAATTTTTGAGTGTGGAATAAATATAAATGATATTAAGGAATTATGGTAAATTGTCTTAAATGTGTAAATGGTATAAGTGACGAAACCAGGATTCAAACCCAGATCTCTATGACTCTAATATCCTAAATACAACACTGTACTGTTTGTTTAGCTGTAAGTCTTTTGGACAAGTTACTTCTTCTCTTTTGGGCTCAGTTTTTCCATATATAAAATCAGGAAATTGGTCTAGAATTAAGTGGTCTCTTAAGCTCTGCCCCAGCTCAATCACTTTAGCCATCTTTCTTCTTTCTGGCATAATGTAGTCAGGCTTCATCCTTGTCTTCGTCCTTGTATATTAGAGATGCTCAGAAATCTGTTTCCTAAATGAATGTTTTGCAACTGTTTCTTGTGACATGTTCTTTCTATATAAATATTTAATAAAAAGAGCATTGTTTCCCTTAGCAGTACATAATAGAGCTAAAATGGGTTTGTAGATATACTGCAAGCCTCGCCATCTTGGCTCTGCTGTATCCTGCCAATGTGTTCCTGCCACTACTCTCACATACTGCTGACCACCCAGAGAGTGAAGGAGACGAAGGTAGGGATGTCGTGGGGCAGCAGAAGCCACCCCAGTATCCCAGAAGAGATTTTTCAGGATCTTATGTCAGAAGCCATAGTTTTGGGATCCCACTCGCGTCTCTACATAGCCCCTTAAATCCTTTCAATCCTATTTGTAAGTATGTATTGAACACTCATGATATTTCACATTTCTGGAGGATATTATTCCCTTTTTTATTTTTGAGGTTGACTTACTCAGGCAGCTTTCCAGGGTTTTACTAAAGATATATGTTTGCTTATTTATAACGCCCAGACCACATCTTGAATTCTGTGGTTTTACAGCTTACTGTTAGACATATAAGAAAAAGAAAAAAAAAGAACTATCCACCATACAATCTTTTGGTCAAGAAGATTGTGGCCATGTGGTATTAGTGAAAAATATGAATCAAGCATGAAGAGATAGGTTTGAATGACAATTTTACACGGACTTACTGGGACAATCTGATACATATTCATAAATGATTTCTACTATAAGGAGGGCACTGTACTCCCCAAATAATCTTCACTTTACATGCAACACACCTCATGCCAAAGATACATTCCTGCAAAGTTGTGCTCAAACTGAACTTGTCAATCCATATTTTCCCCTTTACTTCAACAATTATTTTGGAAGTGCTTTATTTTCAATTTTATCTTCATTTGACAGTGTTTCTACTGTACCACACCTACCTCTCTCTCCCTAAAATTTAATAGTATATGAAGTGTTAACATATACCATCTGGGAACTCCTAGGCACTCCTACTTAAAAGAAGTTTAAATTCTTTAGTAAAGAAGAGAACCACTTTGTAATGGGCACAGTCACCCTCCAAAATGTTGTGCTTTGTGCATGTATGTAGATCTTCTTATAGAGTGTTCTTTTAAAACAAGGTATGCCTGATAATGTATTAGCATCTCAAGTCCAGCAGTCATAAATTATTTTCAAAAAATCTGCAAGACAAATGATATTCAAAGTTCAGCTTATCTGTCCTTACAAGTTTCAAGTCCAGACTTAGAAAATGAATGACACTTCCTGTAGGCAATTTTTTCCTGTCATAATAAAAATTAATAGAGAGCATTTATAACTTCTGCACAAAATTTTTTGTTGTCATTGCATAAGCTCAACGAAAGGAAACCACTTTCTGGTACATTGCCCATTTCTGACTTAAAGATTCTAAGCACCTTCGGGTATAGAACGTAGGGTATATTTTATGCTTTGTACACTTACCTATCTGTAAAACTATTTTAAATGTTTTCATATTATGCTAATAGCTTCCATACCAACAAAGGTGGATTTCTGCAAAACCTTAAATCAAATTTGAACTTAAGAGCAAGCATTTTAAGAGTCATATTCCAGACATCACTTTTCAAACATATTTCTAAGGCAAATCCAAATCAAAAAGGACAATTTCAGATCACATGTATCAGAGGCATTAGGTGTAGGTACCTTCACTATACTTGACTTCCCTTTTAACAGCAGTTGCTTTTTACAGCACATCCTTATCAGGTGGGTACTGCCTCTCCCATGGTTTTTCTCAGGACATTTTGATAGTGGTATGTTAGAAATCTCTGAGCTATTTCTCTGCCAAAGTTCTTCCTGGGTGTGGATATTTGCTTTCTTCCTTGTTTTACTGCTCCTTATGTATAGAGTTTTGGACCTGAACACTTTATGATACTTCTTAATTAGTAAAAATCCAAATCCGCACGGTACACAAATCATTCAGAAACGGACCTATACATAGAGATATATGTGACTAATAAAGTGAACATTCAGAGGGTCCATTGCTCAATGTGTTTCATGTTGGTTACTTGTGGACAGTGATCTCATTCAAAGAGAACAAAAGTTTCAAACATCTGAGTAATTTAAGTTAAAAATAGGATGAAGGGGAAATAAGAGAACAGGATAGGTCTCCTCCAAGGAATGCAATAGTTGATACCAACAAATCATAAACAGCTTGACTTCAACAATGAGTGATCTACATGTGACAGTGTCTGGCAGAACCCATGAAACTCAGTGTGTCCACAGAAGACAGGCTTATGGTATGGACCAGTGTTTCTACAATTTAAGATGAACTTTTCTGTCCTCAGTTAGCAGTGAAAATAATTTTTTAAAATAGCTTCAGCCTTTGAAAAGTAATTTTCCAGTTCCTTCTGTGCATTGAAATGTTTGGGATCAAGTTTGGGGGTGAGTGTGCTGTTGGAGAGAGCCTCGGTTTCAGGACTTGAACATGCTCACAGCTCTCACCACCTAGTGCCAGCAGATGGGAGTCGCTCATACATTTGCTGCACTTGATGCCGGTGACCATGTGCCTGCACTCAAGCAGATGAAGGCATTTTTGGAGGTTTTAATAGTGGAATTTCCCAGAAGTGTTTGTTTAGTTTAAACTTTTTGTTTGCAAGTACCAGAAATCCACTTGAGTTTCCTGAACATCAAAGCAGGGGATTTGATTATAAGGATACGGGAGTGTCTCACAAAACCCCAGGGCAGGAATGACACTGGGACTCAGAAAGGACAGGAACTTGGAATTAGAAAGCTCTCAGATACCAATTCTAGGTTCACCTGGCAGTTCTGTGTGTCTCATCACTGCTTCTTTCTTTTCCCCTGTCCACATGGTGGAAAATATGTCTGCCCATAGGTAGACTTTTGTGTTCTGGGTCAGGTACACAGAAAGTCAAAAACTCTTTATGGGTCCCAATTCCAAAGCAGGTCAGTGGCCTGTCCCCACCCTAAATCAAATCTGCTATGGCCAGGGGAGCAGGGTTATGCAGGCAATGCATAGCCATGAGCTAGAAATTTTTAGGTGCTAAGGACAAGGATCAATGGCAAGGTCTCTGCTCCCAAGTTGCTCACTGTTTAGGAGACAGAAATAAAATCAGAAAACTTAGAATCCAATGAAGTAAGGGTTTTATGACCAGTACTGTTGGTAACACAGAGGGAAAAGTAACTTTGCTAAGTATTGGCAGTTTAAATAAAATTAAATCTGGGTTAAAATGCAGAAAAAAAGTTTGTTAGGGGAAAAGGTGTGTGGTGGTAACAGAGAAAGGTTAAAGCATTACAGAAGAAGAAATGATATATGCAATAATGAGAAGTACATTGTGTCAGAAGAATAGAGTGAGAGGTGGAGAGGGAAATAAAATGACAACAGATGAAGCCAAAGAGGAACATTTTCATTTTGGCAGAGGTGATCTTATATGTTGTGCTGAAGAGGTCAGATTGTACTTTATATGCAAAGGTTTTTAAGGAGTGATATGATCAGGGCTCTTATGTGTATTTATTTTTTAGGTAAAACTCTGCCACTAGTAAGGTGGGCAAATACAGTTCATTTTTATGAGAAAGAATATAATATTACTACTAGTGGGTCATAAATATACTAAACTCAGAGGAGCAATCCAAGCCTTTCTAACTGTTTGACCTCGAACAGATCATTTTATCTCATTTCATTTTCTTCATCAAGTTCTTCATCTGTAAAATAGAGAATGATAATAGGACCTACAGATTGTTTGTGGTCAAAAGTATTAATAGAAGAGTTCCTGGTACATAGTACACACTACAAATGTTACCTGTTATTTTTTTCCTGCTTTCTGCATCAGGATCCCAAGCTCTAACTTGTCACAGCCACATTTAGTGCAGGCTGGGGAAACCCACTCAAGAGTTTCACTCTCACTTAACTGTGGTATATTACTAAGCTTAATGGCCTCCTTATCGTAATAGGGAAGCATGAGAAGGAACCCATGCAGTGGTTTCTGCCTCAAAAGGCAATTACAGTGAAACAGAGAGTCTGGTGTCAGGGAGAACAATTATAATAGTTAATATGAAAGAGAATGAGAACAGTGGATTGAGGGAATAGAGAGGAGGAGGCTGTGATCAGGAAGATATTTCTGAGATAAAAATCAATAAGATTTTTGTGTTCAACTGAATGTGGGAGTTGAGGAAGACTTAGGAGCTGTAATTTAACGTGTGTAAGCAAAATTAATAGATCTTTTAATTCTACAGAATCAACTACTTTGATTTTTAAATAGATCTCCAAATTTCAATTGATTTTTTCATTTGTTCCATTGGTAGCTCTAGTTGGATAAAAATACCTGCATTGATCTCCACTCAGTAGTAGGCCTTTGAGAAGGATAGGAGATCTACTACCCCATCAGTGACAATTATTGACAGCAACAGTGATACTGACAGTAAAACTAGAACTACATGTATTTATTTTATTTTTTCCAGCTTTATTGAGTCATAATTGACATACATAAATGTATATATTTATGGTATACAATGTAATTTTTAAATATATATACATTGTGAAATAATCTAATGTAGAGCATGGTGACTATAGTTAATAATACTGTATTGAGTATACTTGAAATTCTCTAAGAGTAGAACTTAAGTGTTCTTACCACATACCTATACACACAAGGTAACTGTGAAGAGATGCATATGCTAATTAGCTTGATCATAGTAATCATTTCATAATGTGTACATATATCATTTCACAATGAACTATATTTTTAATATAGGACAAAGATTGAATTTTCGATGTGGATAACTGGGGTGTGCTATATTGTACAATATACATTTTCAACCTAGTTTTTAAAAATATATAATTATATTCAGCAGATTCTCATAGAATAAAGTTGCAAGCCCAAATATGTACAGGCACCATGAAGGTTTCATGTGTGGAAATTAGTAGCAGCCTCCATGTTGCAACTTCTAAAACCTGCCTAGATAGAAACATTTTAGAAGTTAAAAAGCATTAACAATTTTGTCATTGATATTTGTCTAATTAACAAAGTGGTAATAAAGTAGGCAATCTAACTTATAAGAATATATATTTATTGTCCCCACTCCATGGTGCTCAATGTTATTTTTATTTTTATTTTTAATGAGAGATAGACTCTGTAAGTGTTTATTCTTCCTGAACTTGCCATTGTGCCAAAGAGTTTGCTCAGTAAGATTGACTGGCACTCCCTCTCTCCCTTTATCCCTCACTGTCTTTCTCTGTGACCTATAAAATCATAGACCATCGGTAACCAATTCAAATAGGCGACCCTTAGAGCCCATGGTTTCAGAACATTATAAAACAAAGTGTGTAGGACTGAACAGAATCCTATAAGTCCTCCTTTTCCAAAATAGGGAAAGGTAGTTATGTTGTAAAGGAAGATGCAATATGCAGGTAGGTTATTATTGTTATTATTAATCTATAGACTTTTATCTGTTATTTAAAAAATTTACTATGAAAAATTTTAAACACAAAAATGCAGAATAGAAACAACCTCCTCATATATCATAAGCTAGATTTAACCATTGCTACCATTTTGTTATATTTTTTTCATCTATTTTAAAAAATCTCTAACAGATGTTTTTGAAAAAAAATAAAATTATCACACCCACACAGTTAAAATGAATTCCTTAATATCAGCTAACATCCAGGCAATGTTTAATTCACTTTGTCTCAAAATGGTTTGTTTTTTCTTTTTCTAAAAAGGGATTTAAATTGTTCAAAACAAGATCCAAACAAGGTCAGTATGTTGCAATTGTTTGATGTCTCTAAAATCTCCTTTAACCTGTAAAAATGCTCCTTCCATTTATTTTCTGTGCCAGTTAATTGTTGATAAAATTGGGTCATTTGTCCTGTAGAATATTATATATTGTGTCTTCATGGTGTCATTTAACATGCTCTCCTATCCCCCTGAAACCTATAAACTGGTAGTTGGATCTAGAGGCTTGATTAGATTGAGGTTGTTTATTTTTTATTTTTAT
Organism: Avahi laniger; assembly: GCA_963575035.1. Taxonomy (NCBI): domain Eukaryota; kingdom Metazoa; phylum Chordata; class Mammalia; order Primates; family Indriidae; genus Avahi; species Avahi laniger. Next base: position 12,107 of record CAUYSK010082211.1, read on the forward strand.
TTTGGCAAAAATTATTTCCAGATAATGCTGTATACTTCCTATTTCAATACACCAGCAAGGAAGCCTATAACGTCTGATTTTCTACTTGTAGTAATTTAAGATTCATCAGTAGGTTCAGGTGATGTCTGTCTGCATCAACCTTTCAACTAAAGGTTTTAATAGCCATTCATAATCATTGCCTAGGTCCACTTTTATACTGCATTAGTTTTACAAAATGATGATTTTTCTAATTCTGTCATTCTTCATGCATTTATTAATTCTGATTCTTCTATAAGAACTTTCCTTCCACAACTATTTGGATAACTCTAAATACACTCTTTACAGGAATTATAGGATAATTGTTTCCTTCTCTTTATTAGTCTCTAGAATAAAAGGTTAGTACCTTAGCAATCTTCACGGCTGGTCAGTGAGGTTCCTTTGCTGTTTTGGAGTATTGTTATAAACACTTGATGCTCAAATGATCTCATCTATGATCAATGGGAGCCCCTTCAAGTTGTGTCTTGTGTCCTTTTGACATGACACCAGTGGCCTTCGCCAACATCCTAGCTAGAAAATAGGTATTTTTCAGAATGAGAAAACTCCATCTTGAATTTATATTGATTTTGGGGGCTGCAGTTGTGCCTTTTTAAAAATCAGCTTTATTGAGGCATAATTGATATTCAAAAAACTGCACATATTTAATGTGTACAATTTGATCAGTTTGGACATATACATACATTGATCTGATTCAAATTAAAGATCACAGGGTTTTTACTTATCTTTGGTTTCATATTATCTTTTTCTTGTTCTGAATATTGGTTAATAACCATATCAACACAATTATTTGATTTATCACAACATAAATATTATCATTATCTCCAAGCTCATTAAATAAAATTCAAGATTTGTGTTCTCTACCCCACAGTATTTAGATTTAGGATATATACCTAAATCTAAATACTGTGTTTTAAGGTCACTTGATTTTCAATATAGTTGCATCAACAGCTCAATACATGGTTACATTCAATGGTTTCAGTTTGTTTTCACATTTTAGGAATTGTTTTTGACTTCAATCAAAACTATAAAACAAGGTACAAAGACATCTACCTTCCATCCCTGTGCCCTGCCTCTTCCCTTTCCCAAGAGGTAACCATGTAAACATGTATGCTTTCGAATACCCCTCCGCTTCTTACATGAAATGTAAATATACACATAATTCTGTGTATAGAATTCTTGTGTCACTTAATGTTATATCCTGGAGATTATACTATAGCAGTAGTTTCCTAATTCCATTTTACAATTGCACAGTACTCCATTGTAATAGATGTATCATAGTTTATCTAGTCACTTATTATTACCTGTCATATCTGAACTGTACCTTATAAAAACATTAATGTAATCCAAAATACGAAGTCACTATTTTTGGAGGTCCCATATACTACCCAGGAATTTGGTGTTAGATTACTAAACAGATTAATCTAAAATTTTTAATAAAGTGATACATGATTACCTTATAAAAAGTTCTAAAACTAAAAAAAAAAATATATAGAAGTTAAAGTATCCTTTTATTCCCCCCCCCCCCGCTACTCCTAATCTCTTCTCCCAACATAACCAGTTACCAGTTTGGTATGTATACTTGTTGCTCTATGAATTAGTGTTAAACGTGTTTTGGGGACAGGATTTGTCTTAGGAGTTTTTGCAGAGCTTTGCCCTGAAAGAATATGTGAACGTGTTGGTTTGCATTTCAAATGCTGTTACCCTGGAAAAGCGTCTCTGAAAGGCAGTAGCGGCTGTATCCCACGAGGCGTCGCGTTTCTCAGATCTAAAGAATTGGATTCGCTTTGTAAAGCACAAGTGAATCTGTTAAAAACTATAGGCGGAGAGCTGACAATGGAGTGCCCTCCGGAACAAACAGCTTCCCGGAAACGACAGCTTGCCCAATGGCTAAAAGCAAAGCTTTTGTTTAAACCACTCTAGACTACCTGTCTCCATTCACTATAACCTAATAAACATGGAGCTTGCATATCTCTGTTTAACCCCTCTG
>CAUYSK010082213.1:0-15791 GCA_963575035.1 Avahi laniger
AAAAAAAAAAGGAATATAGAATGGCTCAGTCCTTATGGAAAAAGAGTATGGTAGGTTCCTCAAACATTAATAATTATCATGTATTCCAGAAAGCCACTTCCCAGTACTTTTACATTCAGTTTAAAAGAACTGAAAGCAGAATCTTAAAGAAAGATATTTGAAAACGACTGTTCACAACAGTCAAGAAGTGGATCAACGCTAATGTCCAGTGATGGAAGAGTGAATAAACAAAAACATATATGCAATGAGAAATTATTGAGTCTTACAAAATGACATCCTGGTCCATGCTACAGCATGCATGAAACTTCAGGATGGAACGCTAACTACAAAAAGCCACTCACAAAAAGAAAAATATAATATCATTCATCTTACATAAGTTACCTAAAGTCATTAAACTCAAAAAAAGGAAGTGGAATGGTACTTGCCAGCGGCTGAGAGGAAGGGGAAATGGGATCAGGTGTTCAATGGGTATAAAATTTGAGCAGTACAAGATGAAAAATTTCTGCAGATTGGTCACACAACAAAATGAGTATATTTAACACTATTCAGTTAGTTGCACACTTAAGAATACTTAACTTGGGCCGGGTGTGGTGACTCATACCTGTAATCCTAGCACTCTGGGAGGGTGAGGTGGGAAGATCACTTGAGCTCAGGAGTTTGAGACCATCCTGAGCAACAGGGAGATCCCGTGTCTACTAAACATAAAAAATTAACCGGGAAACTAAAAATAGAAACAAACAAAAAAATTAGCTGGGCATGGTGGGGAGTGCCTTCAGTTCCAGCTACTTGGGAGGCTGAGGCAGGAGAATGGCTTGAGCCCAGGAGTCTCAGGTTGCTGTGAGCTAGGAGGACACCATGGCACTCTAGCCCGGGCAACAGAGCGAGACTCTGTCTGAAAAAAAAAAAGAATATCGCCAGGCGCGGTGGCTCACGCCTGTAATCCTATCTCTCTGGGAGGCCGAGGCAGGCGGATTGTTAGCTCAGGAGTTCGAGACCAGTCTGAGGAAGAGCGAGACCCTGTCTCGACTAAAAAATTAGAAAGAAATTAATTGGACAGCTAAAAATATATAGAAAAAATTAGCCGGGCATGGTGGTGCATGCCTGTAGTCCCAGCTACTCGGGAGGCTGAGGCAGAAGAATTGCTTGAGCCCAGGAGTGTGAGGCTGCTGTGAGCTAGGCTGACGCCACGGCACTCACTCTAGCCCGGGCAAAAGAGTGAGACTCTGTCTCAAAAAAAAAAAAAAAAAATTATGGATACTATGGATATTTGGGAGAACAGATCCTAAGGGCCATAGTATTAATCTCGTAGTTATTGGGTATGATGTGATCTGTAGCAAGTACTTTAAAAATTCTCTGAGTTTCAAATTGCTTGTCCATAAAATGGAGGTGACAATAACATCATTCGTGAGTCTCAAACGAGCCACTAATAACCAATATTTATTGAACTTACTCTCTGCCAGACACTGAATTGTTTGTTTATGCTCTGTTGCTCCTCTCAACAACCTTATGAGGCAAGGACACATTTTATGGATAGAAAACTGAGGCACAGAGAATTTAACTTATTGCACAAGATTATACAGATATTTGGCTGCAGAGTGGAGATTTGAACCTGTATCCTTCACCACTACATGATCCTGCTTTGTCAATCACAAAGCCCTGACTATTGGAATTATTGAGGGAAGAGGACAGGACCCGGATGGGAAAACTGTTGAGCGGCTGCGGGCAGCACAAGTTTAGCTAAAAATGTGATCTTCTAAGGAAAGGGCTGGGGACAGAACTGGCCTAGTTTAGGACCTATGGAGTTTTAAGTGACATGAGCCACCCAGGAATTTGGAGAAGGAGCCCACAGAGATAAAAGGGACCTTACAGGGCATGTAGTCCCATGGCTTCATTTAAAAAAAATTAATCATTGTTGCGATGTTTGTACATTTTAATTGAAATACAATATACATACAGAAAATTTACTCAAATTATTAAGTGTGTGCTCCATTAATTTTGCAAGTGAATATATCCATGTAACCAGTACCCAGATCAAGAAACAGAACATTACCAGCTGCAGTGGCCTCCCTCGTCCCCCAACCCCTCACCCCATTGTAGTCACTATGCCTCCCAAGGCTAATCACTGTCCTGACTCCTAACATCACAGGGTGGTTTTGCCCGTTTTTTTAAATGTTACATGAATAGAATGATATGGTTTGTGCTCTTTCATGTCTGTTTTTTTTCACACTCAACATTATATTGTGAGATACAGTCCTAATTGTAGTTGCAAATTATTCATCCTCACTGGACTATCAATTTATTTATTAATGCAACTGTTAATAGGCATTTGAATGGTGCTGCTATGAACTTTCTACAGCATGTATCTGCATGCACACGTGTACTCATTTTTGCTGGGTCAACCTAGAATTTAAATTGTTGATCATAAGGTATGACTGATGTTCAGCTTTAGTAGGTTCTGTCTTGGCTTCATTTCATAGATGATGGGGAAAACAATTGCAGAAAAGGAAGAGATTTGTCCAAGATCATCTGGCTGCTGAGCAGGACTGGAACCTGGGTAGATTCTCTCCCCATTGCAGTTTGCCCTAGATTTCAAGGAGATTCGGCAGAGTCTCATACATCACACATGTACGTTATGTGCTGTCCTTAAAATCTAACCCTGGGATAAGATGAAACCAATGACCAAGCACAAGAGGGGCAGCCATTCAGTGGGGCTATAATTGTAAATATCAATTTAGTTTAGAGGGAGCTGGTGCAAGTTCTTGTCCCCATCTTACTGAAGAATAGCATGTGGAATATGTCTCTGATTAAACAAGATTTAGATTCAGTCTACTTCAGTGCCAGGCCCTGTGGATGGTGCTTTTCCATATATTATTTCATTTAATCTTCTAAACAAAACCCACATCAATTCATGTCCTTAAGGATTCTAAAAGCATTACATCAAAAGAGAGTATATGAACTCTGTAAGTAAGCAGGAACAATTTAAAACAGTGCTTTTTTTTTTTTGAATTTCAAAATATTACGGGAGTACAAATGTTTTTCTTATATGGATACCTTTCATAAAGCTTAAGTCAGGGAGAACAGTGCTTCTTAAGTGATCTATGGTAAAGGACCAATCCATCACAGACCAACATATTTGTAAAATACGATAAAAAAGAATTACTAGAAAAATAGAATGAAAAGATATTCAAAATATAAACTTCCAATTTTTATTAAACAGACATAAAATTACATTGTTAAATTGCTACCAACTTTCTAAAAACTATAAATTTCTATACATATATATATAATTGACTAATAACAGTATCTGGATCAATACTTGTGGATTACATTTTAAGTAGCACTGTTTTATAATTCACCACCCATTTCCCCACTGGACTTTCAGGAGAGACTAATAATTATCTCACACGCAGAAAGGCTTGAACAACAAGATATCTGTGTAATATTGAGACCCTGGAGACCATTCATGCCAATACAGGTTACTATCTACATTAACAGGACTTTATCACTCCCCTGTCTTTATTTTTAAAAACTCTTGCCCAAGAAGACGAAAGTTGCAAATAACTTTCATGTTCTTTTCAAGAGCTTCTCCCCAAATCTCATTGAAATGAACATAAAACCCTTACATTTGTTTAATAGATAGCATTAAAAAGACTATGTACTCTGATTTACTATTTACTCTGAAAGCTGGGCCTTGGGTCCATCAGTCCTAAACTATTATAACCTGGTCCTTAGCCAAAGCTAATCAACAACACCCCACTGAAGGCCTGCATTAATCCAGGTTCCAAAACCTTATAATTATCCCCACTTTGCCTGCCCCTCATTCTAAGATGCTACTCAGACTCTGCCAAGGCAGGACTCTCCTTATTTTGGTATACAATAAGTTCAGTTTTGCCTTCTCCACAGCTTATTTCACTGGCATTTTCTAGGAGTCAGCATTCAACAATCAAGATTTTGCTCTTCCTTTCGGTCTTGCCCAGTGGCTAAGTTTAGTGAGCATAAAACTTACCAAAGAGGGTTATATATCTGCATACATGCACGGGCAACTTAAGGAATCTCCATGGATAGTTTTGATCATGTCATATTTATGACCTAAGCCCTGTATACAGATATTAGCAATTTGTGAAAGCATAGAGAACCATAGAATGTTAGAGTTGGAAGCAGCCCTAAATGCTCAAACATCAGCATGTGGATCAGCCACATCAGAATCATCTGATGCAATCTGTCCCTATCCCTTGGGTTCACCTCAGATCTACTGAATCAGAATTTCTGGAGATGGGGTGTGTGGATGTTTGTAACAAACTCCTAGGGAATTATGATGCACAATCATGTTTGAGAACCTCTACCTGTTCTAACCACTTCATTTTGTAGGTAGGAAATGGAGACTCAGAAACGGAATCCAAGATCACACAGCTATTGAATGGCATATCTCTTAATCCCCTGACAAGAGCCTCCATGGCTGGAGATCAGATTTTGGAGATGTCCTTATGTATCTGACATCCTGAACAAAAATGATTAATGATGTGTGATAACAAAACACAATTTTATTTTAGTTTCTCACCATCTCTTTAAGATTTACAGTGGTGGTGGTGCGGGGGGGGGGTGTAATAATTTTCCCAGGCTAGCCGACATCAGGACTTCCCTGCTTTCTGTTAGGTAAGAGGCATCACCTAAAAAGTATAATTTTCAAGAAAAGTAAAATTATCACTTTCAAGCCAAGATGAAATGAATCTATGTTGAGAATCTACTATCTTGTTTGTTAAATTTCATTTCTACTCAGAAATTGTTGCCTGTTTGCTGATTAGTCCCAGCAAAGGTGAGGAGAATGAATTAATAAAAGGCTTTAGTAATGTCTCCTGAGAAGGATGCACACCTGGCCCTGGGGGAACTGCACGTGGGGGCTGGGAAAAGATGCAAGGTCCAGACAGCTCCTCCCACGCTTTTCCGGTACTCAGAGCACATGGCTTCTGGAGCACACTTCTTTGCTCCATTCTTTTGTTTCTCTATACATCAGCATGCACGTAACTAAAAAGGGACGCCCCAGTCTTGACTCTGCACGACCATCAGCCAAGTGCTCAACTTCCGACAACAGTCTCTCCCGCTTAGCTCAGATTCTTGGTTGAGGCTCTTGGGATTGGCTGCTCTGCAGTCAGTTGTAGCTAGAGGGAAGGGGCCAGAAGGAGGCAAGGCAGTTGCCAAGGAGGCGCGGTGTGTGTGTGTGTGAGTGAGAAAGAGACACAAGAGCCCAACTGAGAAGTTGAGGTGGGAAAGCGCGATAAAATGTGCCTTTTAATTGTTTCCAGTATGCATCCTTCAAATACTGTGTTTTGTGTGACTCCTGTTATCCCAAATGAGTCTGGCAGTCACTCCGTTGCTTTTATTTAGGCAGGATAAATTTGGGGGAGAGGCGTCTCACTTAGGCAGGATAAATTTGGGGGAGAGGCGTCCCACAGAGCACGGCTGTGCTTTCCCCATTCACGTTTCCACAACATTTGGGGTCTTCCTTTGCATAAGCCATTGAGCTTCAAGAAACACGGATATCCTCCAAGAGGCAGCAGCCTCGGCCCTGCCCTGATGAACCTCAAACTTTCCAGTCTGGAATGGGGGTGGAGAAGAGGAGGCTGATAGCCACGGATAAGCGCAAGAGTGGTTGGTTGTGCCCAGTTTGGTGGCGCCTGAACACACTGCAGTTCCCTCCAATCATTTCTTCCGGGAACTGGCTCACTCTCACCGGAGACATGGGCACAAGACACGGGCCTAGTAACTGCACAGGCAGCAATGCAGGGCACAAGCGAGCTTCTCCCCAGGGAGCCGGCTGGAAGGCACTGGGAGATAGAATAGCAGGGTTGCTCTGTTCAGATCCTCGTTTGTGCCAGGCTGTATGCTGGGCGCAGAGCCTGGGGAAATGAAGCTCTCAGGGTCGAGCGCACCCAGCCTGGAGGGTTACACACACATACACACACACACACACTCGCATGTCCTGCAAGGGCCCGATTTGGGGCATCCTCCTTGCTCCGTGCAGCCCAGGGGCGCAGGCCCGGGCGCGGCCCCGAGAGCGCAGCGCCTTCCAGGGCGGAGGGCGGCGCGAGGGAGGGAGCGCGAGGAAAGGCGAGCGTGAGCTGCCTCAAATGCTTGGAATAATTCCGCTTCCGTTTGGAAAGCCGCAGCCTCAGTCCCGCCGCCGCCCGCCGCGTCCGCCCAGCGCCTGCTCCGCGTCCCGAGCGGCCCGCGGCTGCCCGCGCCGCTGCCATGGCCACCTCCCCGCAGAAGTCGCCCTCAGCCCCCAAGTCCCCCACTCCCAAGTCGCCCCCTTCCCGCAAGAAAGATGACTCCTTCTTGGGGAAACTCGGAGGGACTCTGGCCCGGAGGAAGAAAGCCAAGGAGGGTGAGTACAGCCGGGCCGGGCGAGCAGCGGGGGTCGGGGGCCCCGGAGGCTGGAGGGGCCGGGCTGAGGGGGCCGGGCGGAAGCGCGCCGCGGGTGTCCGGCGCGGTGGGACCTGCGGCGATGTGTGCGCGCGCCTCCCGGGCACGTCGGGCTGGAGCGCCTCCCGCCCCGCACTGCGGCCCTGCGCCCGCGGGCCATCGAGGCGGCCCCGCCCGGGCGCCGGCTTCCTGGGCCTGGGACCAGGCAGACGTCCCGGCTGGGCCGTGGGCGGGCGCCGCGTGGCATCCGGAGGCGGCCGGACCGGAGCCCAGGCCCAGCCCCAGCCCGCAGGCGGCGTCCTGCAGTGGGCCCGTGCCCCCGCCCTCGCCGCTCCCGGAGGCTGGCATTTCCCAAGTTTCTGCGGAAACTTTTCTGGGCGCCGTCACTCTCGCGCTTTGCTTTCATTGGTCTTTGAAATCAGGTCGTGTCCTAGACCTGCTGAAGGCCTCTAGCTGCAGCGTTGGCCTCTGGATCTTTTGTCCAACCCCAGCGCCCAGTAGCGCTCTGTTCATGGAGTAGACCGACATTAAATGTTTGTTGAATGAATGAGTGAAAAAAGTGGCTGCCCTAGCGTTCCTGCAGTATAATAAATGATAAACTCCCACCCATGGAGAAAGCCTCGGGTAGACACACAAGCTTAGCGTCACGGGCCATGACCCTGCTGTGGACCTAGGTGTTCTGGGATTTTGCAAAAACCGTTTTCTTTTTCCCTCCAGGGTGAATTGAGGCGACCTTATTTTTTTCGAGGATGGTTTGCATGTAAAATATTTTGTCCCTTGGGCAGATTTTGTATCCTGGTTTTAGGTTTGAAAAATGAGGGGCCAGTTCTCAAGAAGCACAGTTAGTGATCTGTGTGCGGAGAGAAGTTGCTGGCTTAAAAACTTTTTTTTAAAATAGACTGCTCAGTGCATTGGAAATAATCTTTTGAAAGCTGTGATGCTGGAATGTAAAAGAAGTTTCGTGTTCTTGAGTTATCTTAAAGCATAAAAACAACTTCAATGTTGGGAATTATCAAACTTGACACAAAGAACCAGACTTCTCTAGATTGAAAGGAGGAGCAGCAAAACGTACCCCCAAAGCTTCCCCCCAGTTTGGTTATCCTAGTACCCCATTGGGTAGTGTATAGTTGATAGCAAATCATGAAATCCTGGCTTCTTAGAAAGCCCTTTTCTAGACTATCTAACTTTTTTCTACAGTATTCCTGACAGAGGTTCATCCAGTTTAAACTGGGCAACTGAGAATTACTAAAGCTTGTGACTTACCAGTAGTATTCACCTCACCGTTACCAACTCTGTAGAAAAGTTAACTTTATAGTTAGCCAAAAGTTGGTCTCTCTGTACCTACTACTATTTGTGGAACCAGGAAACGAGTGTGACGGTGGCCTTTCACCTTTTTTAAATGGACTAGCTTGCTTTCTGGAATCTTCCCTCCACCAGCTGAATAAATATCCTCCATTCCTATAACCGGTCCTCATAGACGATTTTAAGGCCCTCTGGCATCCTGTCTCTTCAGTTTCACTCAGGGTCCCTGCAGGAAACAGAAAGCCAACTTAGTTGGGATTTTGACAATAATTTAGTGAAGGGACTATTTCCAGTACTGTCAGTAGGGTGAAGGGAACCAAGAAGGAATGCGGGGGTACCCAGGGGCTAGCAGCAGGGGGAAGGGAGAAGGGAAGCAGACTGGAGCCCATTCAAAGCCGGAGCCATGGAAGAGGGCTGCCCAACAGGAACTGTAGCCGTGGAGGGATGCTGCCACTGTCGGAGATCCACAGACGGAGCAGGGGGAGGATGGCACGAGAAACACATATTCTGCTGCTCTCTCTGTTCTTGCCATTGACTCTCCTGCTGGTGTTTCCCAGTGGCTGAACCCAGCGGGAAGCCACTGGGGTAAGGGGATCTCAGTGACACATTATGTAGTGGCCAGTTCCCTAGGGCACAGAGCAATCCAGAGAACAGACCACAGCAGGGACTAGGGGGAAATGGAGAAAACCTAGCAGACCCCCTCTAAGTGAGCTACAAAGAAGTCAATGTAGCACAGTGGTAGTGCAAGGTAGCCAGCCCAGATTAGAACAGGACTGTCACCTGCCTTAGTCTAGCACAGACACCATGTCCTTTTAATGCAGCTAAAGTTGCTTTTCTCTATTCTGCCAGGTATATCACGCTATTATCTCTCTCATTGAACTTCTTATCAGCTTGAAGACATGTTTATATTTGTTGTTCCTAAACTATATCCTTCCCTATCTTGGATTTACTCAATTGGATTTTTCAAACCAGGTGCAAGATCTTATTTTTATCCCTGTTCTACTTAACTGTAAAGTCCAGATTCTGTCATTCAATCTATTAGCTAATCCAGAGGCTGTAAATGGTTTAGAAGAGGAGACAGCTTCTTTCAGAGGGGCTGGCCACCACCCAGTTCCAACTGCTTCCTGTTGGAGAGCGGTCGTTCTGTGAGCCCAGTCAAAGAAGGTGGTGAGGTTGGTCTGAAATGACTGTTCTTAGTGGATGCTGGGTGTGTGATCAGTGCTGTCCCTGTCCAGGGCACACTCACCATCACGTCAGTAACAATAAGGCTGGGCCTTGCTCTGCATCCTGCATAAGCTCATAGCTTTGTGCTTTGTAGACTGCCTTCTTCTGCTTCCCCCCTGGTGTTTTAAAACCTCTCATTCTTCATTCCTCGAGATCACTGACATTGGTCTGTCCACAAATTATATCAGTGTTTCAGCACAGAATTCTCTTGGGCCCAAGGATCCCCATCATTCAATACTTGCTCTGTCCCACTGTAGGACACAACAACCGGAAAGACATAATACATGTTAGAATATAGTTGACCGTTGAACAATGTGGGGGTTAGGGACACTGATCCCCCACACACTCAAAAATTCAGCTGTAATTTTTAACTCCCCAAAACTTAACTTCTCATAGCCTACTGTTGACTGGAAGCCTTACCGATAACATAAACAGTCCATGAACACATATTTTGTATATATGTATTATATACTGTATTCGTACAATAAAGCTAGAGAAAAAAATGTTAAGAAAATCATAAGAGAAAATACTTTAGTAGTACTATACTGTGTTTATGTTGTCTGTTTACAAGATGAATCTCTGTCTGAAATGGCTACAGACCTCAATCTATGGTACATATCAAGCAACTCAACTTTTTCTTGTAACATCATGACTTTTATCTGCTTCTTGGGAGCACTTCCAGCATCACTAGTGGCACTTTGTATGGGTCCCATGGTGTTATTCAAGATTTATGATATTGCATTAAATACAATAAAAAATACATGCGAATAGAAAGAGATCACTTTTAACAGTGATGAGCAATTTACTGGAGAGATGAATTAGCATCACATGGCATTTTAAGTGAATACTTAACAACATTTGATCTCACTGAAATAGCAACAGGAGGTGGCTACAAAATTATTACAGCAAGGGGGTTGGGGGGGCAAGGGCAACATACGTAACCTAAACATCTGTACCCCCATAATATGCTGAAATAAAAAAAAATTATTACAGTGGTATTGTATGAACAACAGTTAATTTTATGCAGTTATAACTTAATACTGCATCTTTATGTTTGCTTACATGTATAGTCTGTGTAAGTTTTGATAAATTTTAACTTTTTATAATAAATTTCTGTATATTTCATAGTAGTAAATAATAGACTAGCATCTACATATATTTTATGCATTCATGACATTACCTAACTTCATGTTAATTTTTTCAGTATTTCTAGGCTACATGGTTTGTCTGCAAAGTTTTTCAAATTTTTGCAGGTCTTCAAAAAATTTTCCAGTATATTTGTTGAAAAAAACTTACATAATTGGGCCAGGCGCGGTTGCTCACGCCTGTAATCCTAGCATTTTGGGAGGCAGAGGCGGGTGGATCATTTGAGCTCAGGAATTCGAGACCAGCCTGAGCAAAAGCGAGACCCCGTCTTTACCAAAACTAGAAAGAAATTAATTGGACAACTAAAAATATATAGAAAAAAATTGGCTGGGTATGGTGTCACATGCCTGTAGTCCCAGCTACTCGGGAGGCTGAGGCAGTAGGATTGCTCTAGCCCAGGAGTTTGAGGTTACTGTGAGCTAGGCTGACACCACGGCACTCTAGCCCAGGCAACAGAATGAGACTCCGTCTCAAAAAAAAAAAAAAAAAAAAAACTGACATAATTGGACCTGTGCACTTCAAACTCGTGTTTTTCAGGGGTCAACTGTTAATAATTTCATATAAAAAGTTTTTCTCAAGATATCTGCTACATACATCATAGAATGACTGCGAGTCTCATAAGAATACATTCAACTAGTCATCACTCCTGTGTTTTCATAAGAAAAAAATAGTGTTAGAGACCAAGAAAGAACAAGGGTTAAAAGCATGATCTTTAGGATTAGACACATTTTGATTGTTTGATTTGTGGTTCCGCCCCTTATTTAGTACTATGACTTAGGACAAGTTCCTTAACCCTTCTAAAGCTTCTGTCTTCATCTATAAAATGGGAATGAAAATTCCTTCTTTACATGGAAGTTGTGAGGCTTAAGCGAGATAGAGAATGTAATATGCATTGCATGGCATAAGTAATGATAGCTATTAAAATTGACAACACAATTTTAGTCTTTGAAATTTGGAATAGTCTTTTTATTATGGACTGCAGAAGCTTCCACAGGCTTTGTAAATAGCCTCATAGCCCATGACTATATGAAGCCCGTGTGGCACTATTTTGTCCCTTTAGGAGTTAAGTGATCTATCTTTGCAAGTCAGATGTTCCTATTTCCCAAGATGTCATATTTCAGCATTTTATAATATCTGGGCCCGTTCTCACGAGTTGTAGCTATAAGTGGCTTTTGTTTTTCTCTGTGGTCTTTCTGGTTTTTAGTCCCTGTTTATGTTCTACTCAGGCCTCCTGTGTCCATTGTTAGACTAGCCTTTCAGAGTGTACTTGGCAGGGGGCCACTTGTCATCTTTCTTCATCCAGATCCATCCTCAACACTTGCTCTTCCCAGGAACACCATCTTGAATCGTATCTGCCTGCTGAAGGTGGCCCAAATTAAGTCAGCTGCCCTGGGCATTCCTATCATTTACCCATTTATTTCTTATCCGCTAGACTTCTACATTTTGTTTAGTGCCTGAACAAGTGCCCTCCAACGAGGGCTTTACATTCACAATTCTTGTAATAATACTAGTCCTTACCTCTTGCTTCTCCTTGGCTGTTGCTGGGGAAAATCCCCAAACCCTGCGACAGATTTATGGTTTCTAGAGTGAGCAGAACCCTTAGCGCTGTGGAGCAGTCCTTTCCTTCTCTCCTAATCAGTTTGCATTTTGTTTTTCAAAGTGCCTCATCCAAACCCTTACCACTCAAACCCCTCCCCAGGCAGTTGAGATTGAAAATTGAGACCAGGTGTGAGCTCCTTCAAGTTCTCCTCCCTCCACGCAGTCCCACCCACATCGAAACTCTCCTTTCCTGCTCCCATCCTGTCCTAGTCCCCTCCAGGGAGGTCCCTTCTCCGCTTGCTGGTGAGACCATTCCTTTCAGTTTCCTCCCAGATCCAGCACAGCCAGAGATCCAGATAGCCTATTTCTCATCTCCCCAGTCTCTGTCTTGCTGCTCTATCCCCGACATTCTGTAAATATGCTTGAGTCTTTCTCATCTGAAGGAAATCTGATGCTGGTTACCTCTTAAGCTACTCATCAGAGGTCTTGAAAGAGTTATCTGTACTTGCTCTTCTTTCCTTACCTCCTAGTCACCTTCTGATCCAGGATGCCCATGCTTTCTGCAATTATTTATTGAATGCTTACCATGAACCAGGCACTGTGCTAGATGCTGGAAAGGAGGAAAAAAAAAAAAATCCCTGCCCTTATGGAGCTTACGTTCTAGTAGGGGAAGACAGATAAGATACATTGGTAAAATGTGTGTATTTTGTTAGAGTAATGGGAAGCACTATACAGCAAAATAAAACAGGAATAGGAAAAACAGTGCTATGGTCTGAGTGATAGTTGGTGATTTGAAACACGGTGGCTTGAGAAGGGTGTATTTGAGTCAAGACCTGAAGGAGGTGAGGGGAGAGCCATATGTATGTCTTCCCAAGGACGTTGCAGGCAGAGGGAACTGCAGATTCAAAGACCCTGCGGCACGAGTGGACCAGGTGCATTATTGAGGACCAACAGGGAGGAGGCTATGTCTGTAGTAGAGGGAGCACAAGTGTGGAAGCCGAGGAGGTCCCGGGGTAAATAGAGGCAGGGCAGGGCAGGCTGTGTAGGGAGGGCCCTGGAGGCCCTTGTATTAATAAGACTTGGGCCTGAACTTACAGTGAGTTGGGAAGGTTGGGAGGGTTGTGTGCAGAGTAGCATGATCTCTCCTCTGTTTTAACTGGATTGCTCTGATGGTGTTAGGTGACTGAAGGGGACAGGGTAGAAGCAGGGAGATGAGCCAAGGGTCTGCCAGAATGACCCAGCTGAGAGATGGAACAGAGTGGCAGCAAGAGAGAGAGTGAGCATCACATTCTGGATGTATTTTGAAGAGACAGCAGATGGGAGTTACTGAAAGATTGGATGGCAGAGGAGAGAGTGGAATTAAGATGACTCCAGTGTTTTTGGTCTGAACAACTGGAAAGACAGAATTGATTTTAACTGAGTTGGAGAATCCCATAGAGAAGCTGGTCTGGGGAGGAAGATCTCAGTTTTGGATCTGTTTAGTTAGTGGTTGCCTACTGGACTTCCAGGTGGAGACCTTGCGTTTACAGTTAGTTCTGCAAGTCTAGTTCAGGGGAGGGGTCTGGGCTGGAAAAAGAATGGTGTGTAGGTGTGTTTATTTAAAGCCGTGAGACTGAATTGGGTCAGTGAGGAAGCGAGCATGGATAGAAAACAGAAGAGGTCCAGGGACTGAGCTCAATAGCTTTCCCGCATTTAGAAGGTAGGAGGTGGGGAGGAACCAACGAGAGAGGCTCAGAAGGAGGAGGATAGGAGCCAGTGTTATAGGAGGAAAACTGGGAGAATGTGGCATCCTGGAAGCCAACTGGAGAACCTATCCTGTTCCCACTGTTTGAGTGACTTCCCTGGCTGAGATCCCTAAAATTCATGATCTCCTTTTCAGTCCGATTCTACTGGGGCTCTTGGAGGCATTTGGCATTGTTCCGCTTTCTCTTTGCCTTGGAATTTATCTTCCCTCTTGACCTTATCCACACTGAATGTGTCCCCTGTGTCTCTGACTACTCTTTTCCAGGCCCCTTCTTGGGCTTTCCTAATTGTTTACAGTAGTGTTTCCTGGGGTCTGACTTCACCTGCTGTGTCCCCCATTTGATTTCCCCTGGGTTATCTCACCTGCTCCTGTAGCTTCAACCGCCCTCTGCCCACTGAGGATTCCCACTGTTCAAATCCTGATCCTTTACCCATAGTCCAAACACATCTTCAGCTGTCTCTTGGATGTGTCTCAATATCCTCAAACTCAACATGCCCTAACATGGAATTATTTTTTGTCCCACATGCCCAAATCTGCTTCTGCTCTTCTGCCATCCCAGCTGCCTAAGGATGCAGCGTTGCATCATCCTGTATTTCAGAGTTCAGCAATTTTTCCTTAAAGGACTGAATAGTAAACAGTTTAGGCTTTGTGAGCCCTGTGGCCTAGGTTGTCTCTCTTCGTCTCTGCCTTTGTTGCCATAGACAATAGGTAAATGAACACATGCAGCTGTATTCCCCTAAAATTTTAGTAATGAGCCTGGGCAACATAGCGAGACGTGGTCTCTACAAAAAGTAAAAAAACTTAGTGAGGCGTGGTTGTCTGTGTTGCTAGTACTAGCTACTCACGAGGCTGAGGCAGGAGGATCTCCTGAGCCCTGGAGTTTGGGGCTATAGCAAGCTACGATCACGCTGCTACACTCTAGTCTGGACAACAGAATGACATCCTGTCTCAAAAAAAAATTTTTTTTTTTTTTAGTTATGGACACTGAAATTTGAATTTCACATAATTTTCATGTGTTACGAGACATGCTGCTGCTTTTGTTCCTTCTCGGCCATTTAAAAATGTAAAAGCCATTCTTAGTGCCCAGGCTGTACATACAGAGGGCAGATGGTCCCTGCTCCCTTGTGTTCCCCACGTCTAATCACCTCTCACAAAGCCCTGCTGATTCCGCCTTCTACATATCACTGCCTTAATTCAGGCTTCATAGATGCCCTGCATTGTTTGTTTATTTTTAAAATTTTACCCTCTGTATTTTCCACCTGAAATGTTGTGTTAGCCATCCTACTAGTCTTCCTGTCGTCCATTTTTGTTCAATTCATCCTTCATCCTTTTGCCAGTATGTTGTTCTTTTAAAACAGAGGTAACTTTCCCCCCGAACAGACTTCTTAGCAAGACATTCAAGGCCTTCACCACTACTCCTTCCTTTGCTTTTTTTGGTTCTATCTCCTCTGTTTCCCTTCCAAGAAATCTCCATTTTAACTACAGCCAAATTTTCATTGGGGAATGTCTTTGTTCCCCAAATACATCATATTCTTTCACATGTTTCTACCTGTACATGCTGTTCCATATTTCTGGAAAGACTGTTTCCCTTTTTCTATACAGCAAACTCCTATTCATTCATTAAGTCCCATCTCAGATATCCCCTCCTGCATGAAGCCTTATTCCATGGTGCTCCCAGGAAGAGTGAGATGCCTCCTTCTCTGTGGGCCCACAGCTCCTTGTCCCCACTCTGTGGCACCACTGGCCACCCTGCATTGCAGCCACTTGTGGGTGTGCCTGTTACACCCTATGGCGAGACCCCTCTTGTCTAGCGTCATATTTAACACATGATGAGACTGGAATTTCTATGGGATGAATTTCCCCATATTTACATTGGTGAAAATAGCCCACCACTAACTGGTTACATAATCGTAGACAAGTCTCTTCTCCTTTCTGGTATTAGTTGCCCATTTCTAACATTAGAGGATTAAACGAAATAACCTCTTAGGCCCTTGCAGCACTGTTTTTTCTATGATTTCTGAGCTCTTGTTTCACCAGGCTTCTCTCAAATTCAGTTTTATTGTCTGTGTAGGGTGGTCTGGGAATTGCATCATTACAAAGACCTCTTTCTTTCCTTCCCTAATGAAGGCACCTCTGTGTCGGGAGCAGGAGATGGATACCAGGATAAGTGGGCCCCGGCCCAAGGACTCCTCCATATTAGGAATCGGTCGTCTTGTCTCATGGAATATCTCCATTTGGGTAACAAGCACAGTTCATAATTATGTTTTAGCCATTAGTCCAGGAGAAGAGATGAAATCCTCTTGTAAACATTTGTAAGCATCTAAAATCCCCACTCACTGTAGTGGAACAAAGAACAACATTTGAGGGAAGCCCTATGACAACTTCAATAATAAAATATCTTTTAAAGTAAAATAAA
>CAUYSK010082214.1:0-65875 GCA_963575035.1 Avahi laniger
CATCAAATAGCATAGATTCAAAATATTAAAAGCAGAAATCGACAGACTAAAAGGAGGCACACACAATCCCAGTGGAACACTGTAAAAAACCTTGCTCGGTGTCTGCAATCAGACACATCCTTTTTAAATCTGTGAGGATACCGATTTGAACAATATTAGTAACAAACTGGAACCAATTTATCCCAGCAACTTTGGAATACATATTCTTTTCAAGTTCATGTGGAACATTTCCCAAAATTGACAATTAGCTGGTCCACAAAGAAAGGTTTAAATTTTCAAATAAATTAACTCATATTCTCTGTCCACAGTGGATTCAGGCTAGAAAATGGTAGTGAGATGATAACTGGACTTCTGCAAGTTTTTAAAACAAGCAGTCCACTTCTAAATAATCCATCAGTCAAAACAGAAGTTAAAATCAAAATCAGAAAATATTTTAAACTGAAGATGGTGAAAATACTACAGATCAAAACTTACGGCATACAACTAAAGATGGTCTTTGTGAGAAACTTACAGCTTTAATGCATGTATTAGAAAATAAGAAAGGTTTAAAATCAATGCTACCACCCATCTGAAGAAGTGTAAAAAAGAACAAACTAAACGCAAAGAAAGTAGAAAGAAGGGAATAATAAAAAGTACAGACATTAACCAACTAGGAAATAAGTGGGCAACAAAGAATTGATAAAGCCAAAGCTAGTTCTTTGAAAATATTGATAAAGCTGACAGACCCTGACCAATACTGTTTCAGAAAGAATACGGGGCGGGCGGAGAGAGCAAGTGACACATGCGCACACACCACAAAGTGGAGGACGTCACTGCGGGATCTTCAGGCATTAAAAAGATCTTAAGAGAATATTTTAAAGCAACTTTATGCCAATACCGTTAAAAAATTTAGAAAACATTGACAAATTTCAAGGGGGGAAAAATTCCAAAATTATCCAAATCAGTAGAGGTAGAAAAAATAGAAATAATTTTCTATTCACTTAAGAAATTTAACCCATAATTTTTTAAACAATCTACAAAGAAAATTCCATTTTCGGATGGTTTTGCCAGTGAATTCTTCCAGACATTTAAGGGAGAAATGATACTGCTCTTCTACAAATTCTTCCAGAGAACAGAAAAAGATTTTTAATTCATTTATGGGTCCAACATAACCTTGATACCAAAACCTGACAAGGATGTGGCAAAAGTAATATTACAGCTCAATCTCACTCAAGTGCATAGAAACAAAAATACTTTTAGAAAAAGTTTTCACACCAAATACAGTGCTTTTCAAAAGACTAATGTATCACGGCCAAGTTGGGTCTATTCCAGGGATGAGTTTTAAAGTGTATCGCAGTATTTCACTCCACAAACAGAGTAAAGGAGCAAATCACGTGAGCATCTCCCTTGGAAAGGTCCGACATTCATTCGTGTTAAAAGCTGGCATCAACCGACAATAAAGGGAACTGCCTCAATTTTATAATCTACACACAAAAAAATTAAAAAGAAAAGAAAAAAACCCTTCTAAACCTTGTGGTTAAAGGTGAATTGTTGAAAGCTTTTCTTTTGGATCAGGAGCAAGACGAGGATGCCACTTGTCTCTCTCCCATTCAACATCGTACTGAAGTTCTAACCCAGGCAATGGAACGAGGGACGTGAGGACATAAAGGTTGGAAAGGAAAGTATGAAACTGCCATCGCTTGTTGACAGGGTGATGTTATTTAGAAAAACTAGGCTAAATGTTAAAACTAATAAGCAAATTTATCAAAGTCACTGGGCACAAAGTCAATATTTAAAACACAATTTTATTTCTTTATATCAATAGCAATT
Source organism: Avahi laniger (assembly GCA_963575035.1). Classification (NCBI taxonomy): domain Eukaryota; kingdom Metazoa; phylum Chordata; class Mammalia; order Primates; family Indriidae; genus Avahi; species Avahi laniger. The sequence continues at coordinate 1,810 of CAUYSK010082214.1, forward strand.
AATTAGATTAATTAATTTTAAAACATTTTCAGTGACATCGAAAATAATAAATAACTAGGAATGGATCTTACAAAAGGTATTCAAGGCATTTATAATTAAAACTAATAAATATTAATGAGATAAATTTAATAAAACATGAATAAATGGGGGATATACCATGTTCACGTATTGGAAGACTCACTAGTGTCATGGCGTTGGTTTAATTCGAGCTGATCTGTAGATTCAATGCCATCCCACTCCAGAGTCTAACAGGTTGTGTGTGTGTGTGTAAATTAGCAAGTAAGTATTTTTAAATATGTATGAATATAAAGGGCCAGAAATAGGCAAAACAATCTAGGTTAAGGACAACATTGGAGGATAAATTTTACCATACTGAAGTACGGAGAGGCAGAAGGAAAAATGGATCCAGATAAAGAGTCCAGAAACAGATTCACACATACGAAGATACTTCATTTAGGGAGCAGGTGGTAGCACAGACCAGGAAAGTGATGGTCTTTTCACCGAATGTGCTGGATCAGTCAGATGGCTGTATGGAGGATAATGAATCTCCATTCTTTAACCATAACTTCCATTTCCAGGATTGTAACTCTAAATGTGAAAGATAAACAATAAAACTTCTGAAAGAAAACAGAGAATATCTTCATGACCTTGAGATTGCAGAAGATTTATTAAACAGAAACTAAGAAGCATTAACCATAAAGGAAAAGATAATTTATACTATAGTATAATTCAGACTATTATAATTCAACAAATGACACCATTAAGAGATTAAAGAAACAAACCACCCAGTGAGATAAAATATTTGCAAGACATATAACTGACAAAGGGCTTGTATCCGTGAAAATATAGAGTATTCTTACAAATAAATAAGAAAAAGACAGACAAGCCAAAAGAAAAATGACAAGAATTTCAACGAGCACTCCACAAAATAAATTATCAAAATGGCCAATGAACATAACTAGGTTCTCATTCTCATTGGTTATCAGGGAAATGCAATTAAAATAACAATGGAATTTCACTGGGCACCCAACATAATGGATATAATTTAAAAGATTGACAGAACTATTGATAGCGAAGACATGAAGTGATAGTAACTCTCATATATTGCTAGTGAGAAATATAAATTCTATAACCACTTGGAAATCTGGCCATACCTAAAAGCAGTGAACATAACCAGTGCACTTCTAGGTTTATACCCAACAGAAATCCATCTATACGTGCATAAACAGACATGTTCAAGAATCTCCATGGCAGTATTATTTGTAATTGCCACAAACAAGTAACAACCCAAATGGTCATCAAAAATAGAATGGATAAATATATTGTGGCATAGTAATACAACAGAACAATATACAGCCAGAAAAACAAACTAATCTATGTGCATCAAGATGAATGATTCTCGGAAACATATTACTGACCAAAAGAAGCCAGCCACGAAAGAATGCATATTGTATGATTTCATTTATACGAAATGTAGAAGCAGGCAAACTAACCTTCTGGTATTAGAAATCAGGATTGCGGTTATCTTTGAGGATGAAGTAGGGAAGAGCTATTCAGGAATCCACTACGGAGCTTCCGGGGTCAGGTACTGTTGCACTTCCTGATGTGGCGCCTACCACTTCACAGAAGTTTATTAAGCTGCGTTACACACTCAGGATTTTTGTAACAACAAACTGGAGGAAGATGTTTGCAGTCCACATATACATCACGGAGTGGAATCTAGAATATATATTGAAAACAACCCCAACAAATCATTTTGGAAAAAATATCAACAACCAAAGAACAAAAAGGAAAAAAATAGAAACAGACATTTCACAGGAGAGAAAATGTAATAAAATACAAGAACATAAAAATGTGAAAAGATGTTCAACTTTGCTAAAAAGTGCACTCAGAACAAAAATATACATTTTCAGGAATACATATGAGCAAGAAGGTAGATAGTAAATACATTAGAATGCTTGCTTATAGGAGGGGGAAAATGGGAGATTTGAGATGGGAATAAAAGGATAATAAAAGAGGCACTTTGCATGAATTGATAACAAAAATGTGCCACCCTGAACCAAGAAGTGTTATTAACACTCTTACCCTGAGGTTAAAAAACAAATGAAATGATAACAAAGGACCTCCCTGTGTCTGCACAATCTGAGCATCTACCAGACCCCTCCAACATCAGTAACCTGGTTTCCGTATCTATCACGTGCCACCGATGGTCACAGACTTCTCCCATCTCCGTTCCCAGTCGCATCTTCCTTTACTGAGTGCAATTTTTCATGTATTTCTCGTTCTCCTCTTCCAAAAAATGAATTGAGATGATTTACCAACTACTTATGATATGAAAGGTAAGAATAAATATTTGAGGAAGTTAAAGTGATTGTAAAATATATACAGGAAAAGAATACAGATTATTGCACAAAAATACCATCATTTCCTAATATGTTGATAAAGCCCTGATTTAGCCCTGAGCTTTTGGCAAAGAAAAGAGGAAAATCTGTCACTGTATATACAATAAAAATATAACTGTTATTCAGGGCAAGTCCAGTGAGGTTTTTTTTTTTTGGTAGTTGTAGCTCTAAGAGATGGAACTATGGAATTAAAAAAAAAATCACTTAGAACTGTATATTGTTGAATATTCCTTTCCTTCTCAGTCTTAATGGTGTCTTCAACAGAACCCAACACTTTCCAGTTGCTTTTGGGTATGAAAACTCAATCTAATTTAAAGCCTCAGCCTCTGGTGTGATTTACATCTTCTCCCCTCCCTGGAGCAAGTGTTTGAGCCCACGTTCTGCGTGTCTGGATAAGAGGACAGGATGTGCTGGTGCAGAAGAGGAAGAATGTCTCCTTCCCAGCTGTTGAGCTGATGTTGGTTGGTTGGCTGTCTCTGCTGTTCTGCTTGTCACCGTGGCTGTTATACCATCTGTGGGGCAGGGATGTGAATCCGGCTCTCTCTTGGGGTCCACGGCTTTCCTACACCATCACCCCCTCAGACAGGAGAGAGCCAGAGCCGGCTACCACTCAGCCCCTTCCCCACTAACCAGTATCCCCCAGCACCGTGCTGGGCTCCCCTCACATCACGGCCACGGCTGTCCCATGGATGGCACTAGAGCCCTGGGTGCTGGTAAGTGTTTAACAAATACTCTCAAAAAAAAATGTATGAATACACACACATACATTAATAATACATAAGGTTATTATAAATTTTACTAATACAAATGTGTAACACACAATTTACAATAATAATACAATATACGATACTCTTTATTGTAAATTCTACGTAGCCAGTTGACTCAGACAGAATGCTTTCTTGATTTTTGGTGAACTCTTGTATCCACAGTCGATCAATGGTTCAAGTGAGAAAGCAAAGTGTAGTTTTGAGATAAATGTTGGTTGATATTTTCCTGCACATTAAAGGATAAGACAAAAAGAAAACAATGCAGTTGTATGTTCAAACTTAGCTTCTCTGTCAATGGCTTGAGCAACCTTTCTAGGGTTAAACACTGAGAGAATATTTCCTCAATTTTTTGTACTATTCATAATACAATGACAACAGACACACCACACTTTTTAATTTATTCTACATTATTAGCATTTTATTCATCAATTTCTTAAGTCTAGATAATCAACAAAACAGTAAATTAAGCCCTGGTTTGTAGCATTTGACAATTTCTGTGATGTACATATCCCAATGTGGCCAGTGTCAGGGTACCAACCTGACACAGTAAATGTATTATTGGGAACGGAGGCACCATTACGTGGGATTTCTGCCATCAACATAGGTAATATCTATCACTAGGCATAGCTAACAGTAAAATGTAGTGGAATAATTAGAAAATCATGAGTTTTGTGTATTTATTACCTTTGCTTTTAATATATTTTATTGCAAATTTACATAATTTAATTTTTAATCATGGCTATAGTTAATAATTGGCTCACGAAATTTCTGACAATTTCACAACTGGTTCTCATGAGCCGATACAAGCCAGTTCCAGCCCTCCACTGGCTTAAGCAACTGAGCAAAATGCATCCTGGCGTGCAGCCTGCCCACACCCCTGGAGAGGCACTGGTCCTATCCACAGCCCTGCCACCAATGGGGCCTGAGGGGGTGTTGGGGCCCTGTGACACCCCCGTCCAGAGCTGCTTGGATCAGATAGACACAGAAAGATTCTCTGTTCCTCTGGATTAGAACTCAAATGCAGAGCAAGTGGCCAGCAGGTAGCAGGACAAAAAAGAGACACAAGGAGTGAAGCTGAGTTTGTTGACGATGAAATGCCAGCCCTAGAAGGAAGTGTCACAAATGATCTTTGCTGAGATCTAAGATAGTTGCCAGACCATTCATTTTGACTAACCTGATGTTGCCTGTATACAAAATGAGCAAAGTACTACCGCCCTGTTTGAGGAAGGCCCATGGCACAGTCCTGGTGGAAACAATGACCAGTTTGATTGACATATGGGTTTGTATTCTTATTCTATGGGCCATACACAGAGCCTGATTGCACACACCCAATGGAGGTTGAAATGCAGCTCAAGGACGAGGTCAGTGAGAAGTCAGCTGCCAGCCCTGCCGTTGCAGACAGCCTTCAACGAAAAGCCAGTGACATGTCAGGAAAAGCAGGGCCACAAAGATTCATTTAGATGCTAAAATCCCGGGCCAGGCTAATTTCAGGTAGACCACCTGTTTCTTTTGTTCTGTAGCAGAAAGTATACAGCAGGCCATTACAAGCCTCTGACTCCAAGAGGACATTTGACTTTGGTGTTGTTTAATTGAATGAATAAATCTGGGGTCAATTGTGTGCAAATCAAAAGTAGGTGAATGTTTTTGTGCATTTGCTTCCTGAAACTGCTTTCTTGGTACCAGCTTAACCAAAGGGAACTACACCATCCCAGGTCAGAGAAACTATCAGAATAGAAAGTAAATGTAGGTCAATGTACACATTTATAAAACACATGTCTGTTTCCTGCTCTGTAAAATGAGGATACCTCACAGGGATGTCATATAAGATCGTGGGTTCATTCATTCATTTATTCATTTGCTCATTCAATACTCAGCACCAAAAAGCCCTTGGCAGCTGCTGGGCTCCTGGCTACAGGTGTGAAGAAATTCTGTTAACTGCAAAGTTCTGAGAGGCTGCCATCTCCAGCTGAGGTGATCCAGGTCGATGCCAGGTGGGCAGGGCCAGGTGAGCAGGGCACACAGCTGGGAAGTGGAGCTGCCGCGCCATCCGAGCAGGAAGCCAGCTCTGAGGGGGGCCAGCAAGCAGTGAGAACAAGTGGGCCCGTTCTTCTCAGGGCTCCAAACAGGTGTCTGGACAGGAACCCAAGCCAAAGGCCACAAGAGGGTCTTGCTGGGGTCTGGGGGGCAGGGAGGAGGCGGAGGCCCAGAAGAGGCACGGGTTACTGACATTCTTGAACATCATCTGCAAAGAAAGCAAAATATATTTATTTCTCATGTTAAAAGAGATGTCTTCACATTTTACAAAAGTTTGACAATACGGAAAAAAATAAAGGAAAAGAACAATTCCCCAAGTCGGCAGCAGACACACTCGGGGACCAGTGCTCTGCCAGTCTGGCACAAGCACACCTGCAGGTATGGGTGATACTGAAGGCTGCTAGATAACCCTGATTTTATAGCAGAAAATAGCAGCATAAGCATTTTCCCAATGCTTGCCATTGTAAGGCAAACCAAGATTTGCTTTGGAAGACAGAGGTTGATGGATTGAGCCAGATGCTAATCTGAGCTATAACTGCAGGTATCTTCACTTGAGACAGACGTGAAATCTCAGGGAACAAACCCAACAGCAACAGAAAGGAAGGCCCTTTGACTGTCTATGTTTGGGGATAAGGAATTGAAATGTATCTACTAAATTGCTAGCTAATGCTAAGGCTACACAACACCCTTCAAAATCCTAAATTTTCCACTCATACATATTCTAATCTTTTAGAACTCCTTGAGAAAATGAAGTAAATATTTTATTTAAAAAATAAATTCTGAGGTTTGAAAATAAAAGTAGATAATTTTCTTGGGGTAAAGAAAGGACAATTTCTAAGATATTGAAATTTAAACTTGGAATCATCATTTCAAAGAGCAGAGAATCAAATAAAATATGTGTGAAAGAAAAGTGCTTTGGAAATATAAATTATATCCCGATATTAATTTGCTAGTATCACTCACTTATTTACTTGTCAAAATAACTTTCCCAAGGCGGAGACTTTCATACGAGGTTCTAACTTATTACAGTGCCCTGGTTTGATGTATTGGTGGATTCAATGTGACAGAATCAGCAAAGGTGACATCAGTGATTTAATCATGCCACAACCTGGTGAGTAAATTCACTCCCCTATGACACGCATAATTTGCAGTGGGTTATCAGGCAACGTTTGCTGGAAAAAAAAATTTACAGTTGGAAGTTAATAAATACAGTCCTCCACATTAAGCATTTGAGCAGCATGCAGTTTCTATGATATTCCTACACAGGCTCTACCTTGAAGATAAGTGTATGTGCAAACCTTGAAATCCTGCAGGGAGGTTCCATGCCCCTTGTGTTACACAAACACAGAAATTTGTTGATGGCAAGATAGCGCACAAGCACATGTTTAATTTAAATTTTACAGTTTATGTTTATGAATAGTCTCTCCATTCCCTTATTTTTCTAAACCAGGGATGTTGCTAATCAAAGGCTTCATGTTCTCAAAAGCATTTGTGAATATCATAAAAAGCTTCTCATTGAGTTGTGTCTACACTTGTAGCCCAGGTGTACACAACTTTTAGACTAAGGCTCGATTACAGCATTCGAGGCTGATGAGTCCTATCCCACATGCAAATCCAAAGCCATTGGAGTCGCCAGGGCAGCAAGCCCAACATGCCTGAGAGCCGTTGGCTCTGCAGCTTTGCCCCTTAGACACTTCTCTGCCTGCTGGCTTCTCTGTCGCCCCTTCTTTCCCCTCGGCCTTGCTCATATTTTGCTTTGCTTTCTCCTCCTTACCTCTGCCCCACATCACATGCGGCAGAACAAGAAAGCAGTGCACTCCAAAGTCGGAGAGTTCCAGCTTCGCCAACGGCTCTCTGGGTGGCCAAGAGGGCGTTTGGGTGGATTCTCGGTATTCACGGTAGTTATGGTCTATAAAGCCACTGTGAATTCTGAGTTAGTGAAAACTGAACCATCGCTGCTAGGGAAGATGCAGCGTTAGGTTCCTGGGAGCCTCTGGTCACAACATTTTTGCCAACCGATCAACATATAACCTTGTTTTGTGTTTCTGTTTAAAAGACAACTTTTTTCATATGTCCTGTTGATTCATTAATGCTGAACGCACAGCCCGCAGCACTGCGATGCGCACCTGAGCAAAGCTAACCTAACACACAGATTTTCTCCGGGAGGCACATCACAGCCCTGTGTGTGGGAACATGAGACAGCATTTCAACACTACCCTGGTGGGCCATTTTAAACAGCAAAATCACCAACAAAAAGGACAAAGTGTTAAAAACAGGGCACTGCCAGCTCAGTGGTGCGTGCCTGTAGTCCCAGATACTCAGGAGGCTGAGGCAGGAGGATCCCTTGAGGACGGGCGATCGAGGCCAGCCTGGGCAACACAGCGAGAGATGCTGTCTCTAATTTTTTTTTTTTTAATTTAAGAAAGGCGCTAAGTAGACTGTGAAATGGACGCTTATTTCCAGTATGAGAGCTGGAACAAGAAGGCAATGATGCCTCGCTCACCCTTAGCTGGGAAAATGTGCCTTGGACAACTCAAATTTGTCACTGCTTGGTGCCTCTCTGACAATTGCCACAAAAGTGCTGACATAATTGATTTTAGGGTTACAAATAAATTTTAGCAAGTAGGCAAATTTCACCAGTGAATGATGAGGATCAACAACTACATTTCAGTCTCTTTATTTGCAAAATACTTCGCAGGAGAAAGGAGCAGGGTGTGGCCCTGGACGGTTTTCAAACCGTGATCTGGGGTCCCTGGGATGAGGGCAGGGGCCTCGGGAGCTGGGAAGTGGGGGAGCCTGTGCACTCCTCCCCTTTCTTCCCGGGGCAGCCCCTCCGTCGTGGCAGAACTGCTCCTCAGCTACGCCAACCACGTTGCTGCAGAACAGAGATTTGCTGCACACACCTGCTGCCAGCGGTGGGCACTGGACCCAGTTGGAGCCCATCTGAGAGGCTTTCCTCTGCTGCCTTGTAATTAGCCCAGGGGGGCAGAAATGGCTGCAGACAGGGGCAGAGGGGCCCTGAGAAGGAAAGCCACTGCTGTATTTCGTCTGGATCTTACCGCAAGGACATTGTGAGCCCAGCGTCGCTGTCGGCCACCTCCTGCCTGGGAACGATGCCCTCGCGCAGAAACACCGAGCGGACTGACGGGGCGAGGGAGAGGGGGAGGGGAAGCCCGCACAGGCCGACGGCAGGGTCCAGTCCCAGCTCGGCTGTGCCACGCCAGTCAGCCCTCCAGACTGCCCAGAAAATACATTTAAAAGAATGTTTGTCCTCACTTAAGTTCGTTTGGGACGGATTTCTGCCACTTGGAGAAGAGCAGACACCCTGTTTGCCCAGGGGGCTGGACACGCTGGAGCTCACTGAGGTCATTTCATGATGCTGTCTCTGCAGTTTTGTATTTTGCCTCCTTTTGCCCAGTCACCCTTGTCTCCTTTGCACGCCCACGGCATGGGGTTGCAGAAGTCAGTCCATTATGTCATGTTTTTGCAACCGAGTTTCAAGTCCAGTTTTCCCGTTCTGAAAAGCAGAGGGACAAACGAGTTCTCTACCTCTTCTATTAAAACCACAGAAACCGATTTCTCCTCGAAAGTCACGATCGATTTCTTCCCCCTGCCACCACCACAGGCGATTGTCCTTTAATTTTTAAGCAGGCGTACGACAGCTATTTATCCATGTGATTAAAAGGAAAAACAATTTCCTGGCTCTGAAGGGCAGGCAGGGTGGGCTCCGGAAAGCGGCGCGCGTCCCTCGGGGGAGAACAGGACCCCAGCGTCTCTGCGTCTGAGGGGGCAGATGACGGTTGTGCGCCCCGCCCGGCTCGCTCCTGACTCATCCTTCCCGTAACTCTCACTCCTCTGGCCCCCGCGCAGCCTCCTCCGGCCGGTGTCTTCCTGATACAGAAGCCCCGGATCTGGCGCAGAGCGTGGCGGCCGCTGGTGCCACTCGCTCCCCCAGAGCTGCCATGAGACCCGTGATTTATCAGAGTGGAGAGCCGTCCCCCTCAACCTGCTCCATCGTTTTTAAACCAAGGACTTTTTCTCATCCACAAAGACTAGCTGACATTTTTTTGACCTGCCGGACCTGGAGGATCTGTGCTTATCCTCAGCAGACACAAGCGCTAAGTCTGATACACACTTTACCTTTTTTTAATTCTCTGATGTGCTTCTCACCAATGCAGAACAATAGCTACCATCTGCTGAGTTCATACTATGCGTGTGTGGCACATTAGATATATAAATTCGATTAATTATCACAAACCACATAAAGAGAAAGTATGTTTCTGGTACTTCAAAGACTAAGGTATTGAAACACAGAGAGGTTAAGTAACTTTCCCAGCATCACACAGCCAGAGGTGACAGAGCTGGGATCGGAACCCAGTCCGGTCTGATGGGCATGCAAGATTGGACGATGCCACTGGTGCCCCTCCAGCTGTGGACTGCAGAGAGAACAATTGCCTTTTCACTTTGAAGGAAGAGGATGGAAAACTTGCAGGGATTCAAAGAATTAATCTTCTAATTACACTTTTCCCCTCAAAGAGGGAGAACTCAAGGTGTCCTTGTTTTCACCCTAGCTGCTTGGGTTCCGGAGCCGCCAGTGCTGTGTGTTCAAGTCTCAGGTCTACTTTGTTGCTATTTGGTGCGGCGGGCAGGGATGGGGGACTCTTGGCAAGGAGCCCGCTTTGAGAGTAGCCGAGCAGAGAGAAGAGCAAGGAGGGCACGTGTGCAGTGCAGGGGAGGCTGGACGCCGGGCACGCGGCAGGTCCAGGACAAACCGTGTTGTCAGCGTAGCACACGCCAGGCTCCGAAGACTTAGCACAAAAAAGAGAACGTAAAATATCTCATCAACGACTTCTTTATGTTGATTATATGTTGAAATGATATGTTGGATACATTGGGACGGCCTTGAACTAAACAGAGAGGCAGCGTGACACCACCAGAACCTTCCGAGGCTGAGAGGGTTACAGGCTGTGGGAAGAGCAAACTTCAGAAGAAAGAACCCTCAGGATAGAATAGGGTACTTTCACGAAATCCCTAAATAATTAGAAGGTATTAAATGTATCATGCTCGTAAGGCTATGATGAAGACTCTGCAGCAAGTCAGAATGAAATGCATGATTAACGTCGGAGCCTAATTAAAGCCGGAAAATAATGGGATCGTTGGCGCAGCCTCGAAGGCTGTGCTGTCTTCTCCTGGGGGTCCAGCCCCACCTCCACGCCGACTCTGCCCCGGCAGGCACAGGGGGCCTTGTCTCGCCAGGCCAGGTCCCCACGACCACAGCTGCTGGCAGACGGCCACTCCTAGAGCCACAGCCAGCTCTCCGGCCAGCTCCTCTCTTCGGCCCCGGGGACCTCTGCCACCCCTTGCCGTCCTCCCTGAATCCTGCCTACTTCTCTTACGCTCCCCTAGCTGGTCTCTTCTGAGCACAGCACCACCCGATGATCAGGGCTGAAGACGAGAGCACACGTTTTGTCTGGGGATGGATTCAACCACGCCCCGAACGGATGGGAGAGGAAGCAGGCAGAGGCAAACCGTGAGACCAGCAAACATGGACTTCAGAGCAACCGGAGAGACCCCCGTGCAGAGTGAGGGGAGGGGGCACGGAATGGGCCAGAAAGGAGGGGGTGGGTGCTTCTCGGCCCAGCACACTGGGGTCTCGGCCGCACGGGCTGGGGCCACCTATGTGACCATTTCCACCTCCCTGCTCCGGCTCTGTTTTCCTCAGTTGTAAGATGGGGACCGTCACCTGATACTCATGACGGACGGATGTCCCCATCAACTCCTTGTCAGAGTGTTCTCAGCACCGTATCCCTAACCCTCTTCCCTGGGGCCGCCAGTGCCCTACGACCACACCGCGTGCTCGCCGTCTGATGTCTCGGAAGCCCCTTCTCTCGGGGTTGAGCCCTGGGGTCTGTGCCCCCTTCACTTTGACACACCCAGCCCAGCGTCCCTCCGGCCTCGGTGGGATCTGCCTGTCAACCTCTTCCGCCCCTGCACACGCTGGCTGGGTAGGAAGTAGCACAACTGGAGTCTGCTTGAGAGCAGCAAAGACTCGGCAACTCCCTCCCCGTGTAGCTGCCGTCGTCGGGGTTGGCTCTGGCCCTGACACGGCGCCCCGTCTCCTCGCTTCCACGAGCCCCTCACCTCCGATGACCTTCCCTCTGCGTCTCCACTCTCAACAGACGACCCCACCTTCACAGAGAAGCCATGAGCTGGGGCCTCTGTGGACATCCCGCTGCAAACCTACAGACCCCTGCTTCTCCAGTCCCCTTCCACCCCGCACCTGCACCCCAGGAGGGACCTGCCCCCCACGCCCTGCCGCTGCCTCTGCCTTCCAGAGCTCACCCCCAATCTTTCTCTCTCCCTGTCTTCGCCTTCCCCACTGCACTGTCTTCTGGGTTGTTTTATTCAGCGTATTACACTCAGATCTCTCCAATCTTAACACAGAACTGCCACGGTCCTGGCTCCTGCTCCAGCCCGGCTGCAGAGCAAGCTATCAAGGGTCACCTGACCGTAGGACATTTGGGCAGAGCTGGAGGCTCCCCTGGGCCCCCCAGAGCCCACCGAGGCAGCTCTCTGTGGTCTCACTGCAGGCCGTCACCTGAATTCTGTCTCTCTCCACCACCACCTGCCTCCACTCCGCAGAGCACCACCAGCGTGAGGCTCACAGGTGTGATCCACCCCGACATCCCCAAGCCCCATACTTCCTCACCAGAGGACATCTCTCATGACCACGTCCTCTGAAGTTTTGGGGAGACCTTTTCCCTCCCCTTCCCTCCTCTCCTCCCCATCCTGGACCTCCTCCCGCCTGCGAACCCCAGTCTCCCCAGATGCAGGAGTCCAAGCACAGAGTCCAAGGCACTGGGGGACAGGGTTTCAACGTGCAATTCCGGTGGGCACAATTCAGCTCGTAGCAGATATCGTGTCATTCCCTACCGTGGCTTCAAATATGGGCTGTGCCACTTTCTAATTGGATGACATGGGCAAGTTCTTTACCCTCCCTGAACCTCAAGTCCCACATCTCCCAAGTGTAGGTGACGACAGCCATCCTACAGGGCACAGGGAGGATGAAACGAGATGACGTGGGTGAGATGCCGGGTGCAGCCACCGTAAGTTCCCTCCTGTGACACTTTCCCCCTTCTCTGCGTGCGCAGACTCCAGCCTGCCTTCAGTTTTCACAGGAGGAGCGTCCCTCGTCACCACGGTGACGGGTTGCTAAGGCCGGCACACTCCCTCCTCCAGGTCTCTAACCCAGCTAATGACCCGGGCAGCTTCCCCGCCAGTGCAGTCCCAGTCGGGGAAGGTCAGAGGGAAGTCGCTACATTAGTTACGGCAGGAAACCCTTCACGTTCTGGAGCTAAAGAGGAAAATACAGGCATTATGTTAAGTTCCTGTTACAAAATGTGTGATACCAAAAATTCCTGCCTACTCAGAAGTCTCTGAAGGGTTACAGACAGATCTCCTGTTGTTTTTCTGCTTTCCCATTTCTCGGCTACTATTTTTAAGGTGATTTTTCTGTTTTCAGATTTTCCTTCTTTTCTTGGCTAAACATATACCCATAATTCACAGATTGTCACTTAGCAGACTTATATTTATCATCATTGTTTATATCCACCCCCCCTGCTTTTACAAACTGAGAAACAAGATATTTTTTCAACTGCTTAAAAATTACTTTAAGATTTCATTTCAACCATAATTTAGTTTTTAAAATTTTTACCCTATTTTCTCCAATTCTCCTGCTTTGTTTTCAGTTTTCTTTAAATGGACAGAGGACTTTGAGAAAATCAAAATATCATTTTATAAATAATACACTTTCTCCTCTACCCTAACTATATTTAGTAGTATAGCTTGCTTCTCAGAATCTAACTACTCTGATATGTTTAATCTTATTTCTACCTTTTAATAAATCCCTTCTGCCTGGGCTCATGAGAATTTCATTAGTTCAGCACATTTTTTACAGCGCCCCACCTGGAAGTGCTGCCGCAGTCTTGCTCTTGGACTGAGGTATGAGTCCAATTTGGGTCACTGTTAAGCAGAGACATCTGCTGAATGATCACCGTCTCTTTCCAGGGGCACCCACCAAAGACTCGCCATAAAGATCTGTGAAGGGGAGTGATTCTTGCATCCAGCAGTATTTTGCACTAAAGGGCAGGGGAAGCTCTCTTCGGTCCTGGGGTTTTAACAGTCTATAAAATGCCTCGCTATCTAAATTAAGCTGATGTTTTTCTTTGCCATGGAGTGTGTCAATAATCCATTCTCTTATAGTCCAATACTGCCAACTTTTTAAGGTATTCAGCACCAAACATTTCTTCCAGAAAGAGTAAGAAAAGAATATTAACTAAAAATGGAAAAATTCAGCTTTAAAATGAAGACAAATTGCTTTCTAGGGCTGGGCAAATCCAGAGAAGTAAATCAGACAATTAAAAAATAGGCCATCGGGAGTTTTGCCCATGACCTGAGTGATTCTCAGACTGCTACAGCGGGAATTGGAGGATGTGGTCCCAGGTTTGCGGATAGTTTATCTTGTCCTGCTAGACAGGATGGGCGTGCACCTCACAGCATCCAACACGGCGGGTCTCCACGGCCTCATGCTCAGTGACTTGCAGTCGAGTTCTGATAGTCAGAATGTAGTAAGTGGAGCTAGGCGCGGTGGCTCACGCCTGTAATCCTAGCACTCTGGGAGGCCGAGGCGGGAGGATAGCTTGAGGCCAGGAGTTTGAGACCAGCCTGAGCAAGAGGAAGACTTGGTCTCTACAAAAAAAAAAATGGATTAAGTGACTAGATGAATGAGTGAGTAATAGCATGGTAGAACAAGAGGAATTTTATCTCTGTATACGTATGTGGGCCTGGACCTCCACTGGACAGTATCTGAGCATTTATATCTTCTCCCTCTTTGGGATACAAAGAAACTATAATATTGACAATTTAAATGAAATGGATAAATTCCTTGAAAGACATGCTATCAAAGCTCACTCAAGAAGAAACAATCTGAATAACCCTACATTGATTTTTAAAATTGAATTTGTAGTTTAAAATCTTCTCATAAAAAAAAAAATCTCAAGCCTGTCAGATTTACTGTTGAATTCTACTAAATTACCAAATGTTTGAGGGAGGAAAAATACTAATTCTAAACAAACTCTTCCAGAAAATTGAAAAGGAGAGAACACTCTAAACTCATTCTAAGAAGCAAGAATTGCTTCTGTACCAAAAATAACCAAAGATATTACAAGGAAAGAAAACTATGTAGCAGTATCCCTCATGAGCATAAATGTGAAAATTCAAAATGAAAATTTAGCAAACAGAATCCAACAATGTATATAAAAAAGGATAATTCATTATGACCAATGCATGTCCCAGGAAAGCAAGTTTGGTTTAACATTTGAAAATCTATCAGCATATTTACCATATTAACAGATAGAAAAAGAAAAATCCATATTACCATCTCAGTAGACACAGAAAAATCCAACTCTCAGCAAACCAGCACTTCAAAGGACCTTCCTCAATCTGATAAGAGAATCTATGTAAAAGCCACAGCCAACACCATGCAAAGTGGTAAGAGACTGCATGTCTTCTCCCCAAGACCAGGAAAAAAGTCAGAAATCTCTACTCTTCTCGTTTCTGAAGATTCTAGCCAATATAATAAGACAATAAAAGTCATCCTGATTGGAAAGGGAGAATTAATATTGTCTATATTCTACTATAACATGATCATTCATAGAGAAAATAAAATGGACTCTACAGAAAAGCTACTAAAACTAATCAGTAATTTAGCAAAGTTTCACATGTACGCAATACCAATATACCAAAAAAAGTCAACTATAGGTCAATATGCTAGCGCCAAAAAATCTGAAATTTTAAAAATACCATTTATAATAGCATGAAAACTATGAAATACTTGGGATAAATTAGTCCAAAGATGTACAAGATCTATATACACTGCACTATACAAGCATCGCTAAAAGGACTAAAGAAAACAAAAATAAATGGAAAGATACCCCTCACCTGTGGGTTGGTCTTGATACTGTAAAACGACAATTCTCCCCTGTCCCCAATTAGTCTGTAGAATTGATGCGATCCCAATCCAAATCCCAGAAGGGTTTAAAGTAGAAATTGTCAAGCTGATGATTCTAAAATTCTAATGTAATTGAAAAGAAAAGGACCTAGAATATCAAAACAACTTTGAAAAAGATGAACAGAGTCGGAGGACTGAAGCTTTCTGATTTAAAGACTTAAAATCTGCAGAAATCAAGGCAGTGTGGTATTATCATAAAAATTAAAAAATAGATCGGTGGAAGGGAATAGGGAGTTCAGAAGTAGATCCACACATATATGTGGGTATCAGATTTTTTTTAAATGTACAAAGGCAATTCAGTGGAGAAAGAACAGGCTTCTCACTAATGAAGCTGGAATAATTTAATATCCATATGTAAAAAAAGTAAACATCTCGCAAAAAGATATATACAGATGGCAAAAATGTATATGAAAGGATGCTCAACATAATATGTCATTAGAGAATTGCAAATCAAGATAACAACGAGATACCACTACACACCTGACTAAATGGCAGTTTATTAATAGAATGACTGAAATCCAAAGACCAGCAATACCAAATGTTGGTGACAGTGTGGAGCAACAAGAACTCTCGTTCATTGCTAGTGAGATGCAAAATGGTGCAGCCACTTTGGAAGACAGTTTGGCAGTTTCTAACAAAGCTGAACATACTCTTATCACATGATCCAGCCATCACGTTCCTGAGCATTCACACAATTGAATTGAAAGCTTACGTCCGAACAAAAATCTGCACACAAACGTTTGTAATCTTCAAAAACTGGAAGCAACCAAGATGTCCCTTGATAGGTGACTAGCTAAACTCATCGTGGTACAACCACGCAATGGAATATTATCCAGCAATAAAAAAATGTTCTAGCAAGTTACAGAAAGAGATGCAGGAACTGTTCATGCACACCGCTAAGTGAAAGAGGCCAGTCTGAAAAGCCCGCATTCTTTACGATGCCAACTATACGACATTCTGGAAAAGGCAAAACTGAGGGGCAGTAAAAAGATCAGCAGTTGCCAGGAGCTGAGAGGTAGAGGGTTGTATGGGGGAGGGACAGGATGTGTTTAGGGGGCAGAACTACCTGTAGGGTATTGTATTGACGAACACATGACATTACACATTCGTCAAAACCCATGTCTGCACAACAGAAAAAGTGAACTTTAATGTAAGCCATGGACATCAATTAATAATAATGCATCAATGCCGATCCATTAATTATAACAAATATATTGCACTAATGCAAGATGTTTATAATAAAGGAACCACGTGCGAGGGAAAAGGGCATTAGGAACCCTCTGTACTATCTGCCCAGTGTTCTGTAACTCTAAGGCTGTTCTAAAAAGCAAAGTCTATTAATTTTAAAAAGGTTTAAGAAATCAGGCTCACAGGAGGTAACCTGTGTGGCCATAATGTCAATTTATTGATCTACAGTGATGAATAGTTGTTAAATTAAACAGTACAGTGAGTCACGAAACAGCTGTCGGGAGCATTCTCTCTCTAGGCAGAGAACAGAACTGGAACAGAACGGAAGGGAGGGAGGGGGCTCTCCTCTTGCTGCACCCTTGACAAGACACGCCCAGGCCAGTCTGCAGTTTAGCCAGAAGAGGCTCCACAAAATACAGCCTGGTGAGAGGAAGGGACATATGTTCCTGGGATCTTAGTGCACCCCTGTCATAAATTCAAGGGCCCCAAACAGCCACCCTGGAAAGTGTGTCTGAACCAGGAGTAAGGCTTTTCCCACCTGGGGTCCACAGACCCTGAAGTTTATGGAAACCACAAACGAGTTAAGAAATTCATTGCAAAAAATGTGCCTTCATCTGGAGAGGGTGTCTATAGCTCCCTTCAGTGATCACAGGGGTTCCTAAGACCACGCATTTACCTCCGCTTCATTCATGGACTTGTAGACAAACAACCAGATGCTACTCACAGATCCGTCCCGTGACGACCACAGCCCGTGGAAACCGCACGGCCAGCAAGAGCACCTGTCGGTAGTACAGGAGGGACTCAAAAGTTATTCCTGGGCCTTTTCCCGTATGCACAAAAGTAACTTGGGGTCACTCACGTAACTCTTTAGCAGAGAGAATGTGGCTGGTCCGTGGATGTTGACCCCGAGCAGCAGCAGGACATCACAGGACACTCACGGCGCACGCGGACACCAGCTTCACCAAGCTCCTTCCTGCCCCTGTGTGGACACTTCTCTCCAGAACCAAGATCTGGTGTTCTGAGCTCACCTTTTCTTATTTTTAATTCTTGCCAAGAATGAAAACTTTTGAGATGACAGTTTTGATGTTGAAATTGAGTTATTTTTAGGAATTGGGTTATAGATTTATTTTTAATCTGGGATGTTTCATGAAAATTGTAGCCTTTTAATTTCTCAAAGATCTTTGGGAAGCCACCCTTTTCTGAGAAATGCATACATTTCAGAAAAGGGATTAACTATTTTCTAGGCAAAGATACACTTGGGATAAAACAATGGCAAAGAATTGTCTAGACACATGTGAGTCACTTTCCCTTGCTCTGGGATTTTAAGGAGTCTGGCCTGTTTTATTCCTTCAGCTTTGCTGATGAAAGTCAACTTTGCTGTTTCTCCACACACTCGCCCCGTGGAGCAGCCTCTCTGCCTTAGTGGAACATGTGCCAAGCGTGACTAATTAACAAAGAGTCTTAGCAGGATTTACTCCTGATCCTATTTTGCATTTGTTCCTGGAACTCCAGTACGGTAACAAGGACGTTTGCTTTGCATAATTATTTGTATAGCCAATGATTAACTCTATGTTGCATACGAAAGCGTTTGTTAGAATCGGGGGGGACCTCATGCTTTTAAAGTGGGAGGGGTTTGAAAACCTTCCCCCGACATACGCAGGGAATTCAGGGTTTAAATGCTATGATCAAAGGTTCACCAAGCCCCTCTATTTGTCATCCATGGTGGTATGACAAATTATCACAAATTTAGTAGCTCAAAATGACATACATCTATCTCATAGTCCCTGTAGCCAGGAGTCTGGGCGTGGCTTAACTGGGTCCTCCGCTCAGGGTCTTACAAGGCTGCAAAGCATCAGCCCAGGCCGAGGTCTCATCTGAAGGCTCAATGGCGGGAGGATACGCTTCCAGGCTGCAATGTTGGTGGCGGGAATCGGTTCCTTGCGGGTTGTTGGACTGAGGGCTCAGGGTTTTGCTGGCTTTTGGTTGGAGGCTGCTCTCAGGTCCTTGCCACATGGGCCTGTCCATATGGGGCTTCATCAAAGCCTGCAAGGAAGAGTTTAAATAGAGCAAAACTGCTAGCAAGACAAAAGTCATAGTTTATTGTAACGTAGTCACAAAAGCAACATCCCATCATTTTAGCTACATTCTGCAGCCGGAGCAAGTCAAAAGGTCCAGCCCACACTGGCGAGGAGGGGATCACACAGGGTGTGAACATCAGCAGATGGGAATCATCACTTAGTGGCCGCCTGCCACACCCTCCGAAGTTGTGCCTATCAGCAGTCTCTATACAAGGAACCCGCGAGGTTGCAGGTTCTTAAAACTTACCTGTGGACTGGGATGGCTCCGTCAGAGTCGGACGCAAGAAACAGCGGCAAGGGTTATGGCAGCCGTGGAAATTAGATCTGCTGCAGGGAGCGTAACCACCCACGTGCCACCCCTCTGACCCACCACTACGTTCTTGTAGAAGCCACACGTCCTGTGGCTGCTCCCAGTGAAGGCCCGAGCACCACGGGGGTCCTAATGCAAGCCCATGCCTGCCAGACGTACAGCTCTTACAGCAGGTCACTGTTGGCTCAAGGAGTCCCCCTCAGCCTGGCCACACAACTCTTAGGGTGGCACTGCGGTCTGAGGCTCTCCCCACCCTCTCCTTCCTTGGGGTCGGATCTTCGCAGTGGCCAATTATAAAGCTAAAGTTATATTTGGGGATCTTAAAAGGACTCGCTAATACATATTAACATTTCCTTTAAAAATCCTTTTTAGATTATAGTAATTACATTTTCGATGATGCAAGAGACTTCTAAACATCACACACAATAGGACGGGTCCACTGTGCTCACTTATTTTGTTTTAAATATTCTACACAAAATTAACTTTTCGCCTCCTTCTCAGTTTTATTTCCAGATAAAACAAGGCAGACTGAAAATCTCAGGCTAGTGTTGAGGAATTGCTAACACTGACTTTTCAGACAGTCCGGACGCCTTGGACCTTTCTGCTCTCAGAGTCAGCACCAGAGTCAACGAACGCAGGCGCTTGCTGCCCTGCGCTGTCCGGCGGCTGTGGTCCTGCTGAAATCCAGCGTGACGAAAAGCCTCTCATCCATGTGACACGTCGGCAGAAACCACGGGTTGGCGGAGCTGACAGCTATTCCCCTCCTCGTCCTCCCTTGCCAGCCTCTACTACAGAGGCCATAGCAGGGCTGGCTTCCCGGGCGTGCGCCAGCGCAGTCACCCAGCGCCGTGCCCTCAGAAGGGACCCCCGCGTGGGGTTTAACCCTCTGTGGCCATCATCTTAAAATGCTTAATAATTTTCTCTTTGAATTTGGGTTTTGTGAGCAAAGTCCAATGGGACCACGGAACGTGTGGCTGGAGCTTAGAAGAGTCTCAGCTCCCGGGCTGCCCTGCCTTACCTTCCTCCCTGCCCCATCACCAGTCCCCAGCGCCTTCTCCCCCACCCCACCCAGCAACTGCGGCCGGGCAGCGGGGCTCAGGCGTGGGCAAGGCTGGGCAGGTGTGACCCGCACTGAGTCAGGAGGAGGGCCTGGGCACCGGGCATCTGCACTCCGTGAGCGTCCCTATTGCTAGGGGGCGCGGCATTACTAGCAAACAGAAACACCATGGCAGGTGGGGAGAGAGCCTGCGGAACAAAGGAAAACTTCCCTTGCTTTTTGAGCACGAGGCCCTGGATTTTCATTTGGCATCGAGACCTGCAAATTCTGAGCCAGCCCTGGCCATGAGCAATAAAAACTCTGTATCCCAGCCTCCGACACAGCTCAGCGGTGGCCGAGTGAGGCAGATCTGGCCAAAACAGCCCACGTGCCAAACATAGCTTCCTGAGAGCTAGAAATGTTTTTGTCTTCTTCATTGCTCATTTCCCAGGCTAGAACAAAGAGCAGGTGCTCAGTGATATTTGAGGGAACATTCGCATTATGTATTTGTGTGCTTACTAATATATTTGTTCAAGTGTTCACATCACTTTTTCTGCTTGATGTGTCCAGTCTTGACAATGAGGTGTTATCTTCCAGTATGATCAACTTTCACCAGGCTCTCCTTTTAATTCTCAATCTGCTTTCTATATTAGACAGCTATGTTCAGCACATAAAAATGTATATGCAAAGTGCTTTTGGTTGTACCTTTTCTTAATGCAGAAGTTTCTTTATCCTTTCAATGATTTTTGCCTTAAATTTAGGGTAAAAATTCTTAAATTCTAAGTAGAATATATCAAAATAAAAAACATATATATATATATATATATATATATATATATGCACAGCCATGTGTGTATTTAGCTCATTTATCTTTGCCCATTCTTCATTGGCAACTTCTTCATAATTTTGATGGGTCACTTATCAATAGTGTATAGCAGAATTTTCATTATTTTTGTACCCACTGTGAAACTCTTTGTCTTTCAACAGGCAACTTATCCAATTTGCATTTATTGTGGATACAGTTTTGTGTGTGTTTACTATTTGCTTGGTTTGTAAAAATTACCTTTTTTAGCTTTTCTGACTTGTGATGGATTGTTAAAATTTTTTGATATCAAACTTTGCTTGTTCTTTCTCTGGTTTTACGAAAGTGTTAGGTCCTATATTTGTGTTTGCAACTTAATTTTTTACAAGTATGTACACTAAGTCCATCTTTCTCTTTCAGTATCAAGAATTAAATATCAATAACCTTCTTCTCTTCGAAAGACAAGTGTGTTGTCACGATTTCCCTTTCTCCAATTCCCCACCAGCCATTTCCTACTGCTCTGCTCTGGGTTCTGTGGAAATCGTCTCATTTTTACTGCAAGACTGATCTTTTTTTATCAAAAACTTTTCCTTAAAAATTGCATTTAAATATTATTTAGGCATTTATCAGTTAGATGAGTTTCCTTGTGTATACTGTTTCTTTCATATTATCTCCCTTTTTGTGACTTTTTTTTCTGATTTATTTTTCATCTACTTTACTGCTTCCTTCGATAGTCTTTTCATAATGAGAACAACTGTGGCATATTTTCTGAGCCCTTAAATATTTGAGGATAACTGGACCTTCCATATGAACGATAATTAGATGGGGAATAAAATTCCAGGGTCACAATTTTTTCCCTAGGGCCCTATAAAAGTCACTATGTTTCAATTTGTGCTGCAATTGAGAAGCTTAACAAAAATTTCTTTCCTTTCATTCCAAACGACCTCTTTCTCACTAACTGAAATCAAGACGGACTGTGTCCCTGTGATGGAGATACAGACTCACACCAGGACGTGGCCTAGTGGGGCGCATCTTTCAATAATCCTCACTAGAAACTTCTTTTATATGGACGTGACAGCTCCCAGATCGCTCCCTATATTATTTCAATCTTTTCTTTGAATTTTTTGTCCTTTTATCTTTCATATTTTACATTTTTAAGGGAACTTCTCCACTTACTCTTCCAAATTCTTAATTCGGTTTTGAACAGCGCCCACCCCACTCACGCTTTCTCTATTGAGACTTCGTTCTGCTTGTAGTAAGCGCCTTCCATTGTGCGGTTGTGATGAGCAGCGAGCTTGGACACACGATTCATCACCGCTGTGTCATCCGCACCAGTGGGAAACCACAGGCTTCCCACCTGAGGGACCGCACCAAACGCTGGAAGAGAAAGACCAAGAGTAAGTTTACCTTTCCGAAGGTGTGCGTGGGTGGCCCGGGAAAAGGACGTCAGGGTGTGTCACCATGGACCAATAAGACAGGTGTGTTCGGGGGCGGTTGGGTTATCAAGGTCTCTGCAAACCTGGTTTGCCACCTATGCTGAGTTAAGAATGTCTATGGGGCAACTGTTTCCAGCAGCTGTTTTATGTAGGGATTTAGTGGAACCCCAGAGGCTTTTTTCTTGCTTAGCCAACCATAGCCATCCCAGCCATTCCCCCAGCTTCCAATGGAGGAAGTTTGGGTGCCCAGGTCCACCCACAGCGGGTCTCACCAGGAGAGAGCTAAGAGGGTGCGTTAGGGCTGGGGCGTGCCGTTCCTTTGCTCTTCCTCGAATTTGCTCATCGAAGCCACGGTGAGTGGAAACAGCTGCCCTTCTTTTCCTTCTGACCCCATATTACAAATCTTTGCCATAGACTCCTATGACCAAGCCCCACCTCCCCATCCTTTACTTAGCAAAAAGTCCACAAAAAATTAATTTCAAGATCGTCGGCCTCTAGTGTGGGGCATTGAGGCTGTTCTCAACCTGAATCTCTGTCTCCCCTTCCAGCCCCTCTACTGCCCCACCCTCAGTAAAGGCTGGCTTCCCCTGGACTGGAGTTTCTCTGGGGGCCTTCCCCATCCTGGAACATGCTTGCTATTTCATGTCATTCATTTCTTCATTGGGCAACTGATGGACACTTTCCGTCCCATGACCAGTGGCCAGCACACGTGCTGCAGCTCTCCAGTTTGGTGCCCTTGGCAGACATCACTAATCAATCGCGGCGTACTTGGTCTGAGACTAAACGTGGCCCTGTTTTAGTTTTCTATTACTGCGATAACCAGTTACCACAAACTGAACCACTTACACAGCATAAATGTATGAGCTGATGGTTCTGCAGGTCTGAGGACCAGCACAGGGCTCACTAGGCTAAAATCTGGGTCGACAAGGCTGTGTTCCTCTTTGGAAACTCCAGGGCGGGTGGTTCCCTGCTTATTCTGGCTGCACGGAATTTAATTCCCTGCCATTGCAAGACTACAGTCCCCGTCCCCTTGCTGGCTCTCAGCCGGGTGCCACCTTTATCGCTCAGTGGCCTCTCTCAGGTCCTTGCACATGACCCCTCACTACTCAGCATCAGGGTGTCGAGTCTTTTTCACGCTGCCCTCTCTCTGACCTCCTCTTTTGCCTCCTCTCCCACTTTTAAGGACTCACGTGATTAGATTGGGCCACCTGAACAATCCAAGAAAATCTCCCATCTCGAGGTCCTTATCCTTAATCACATCTGCAAAGTCCTTTTTGCCATGTCACAAGTTCCTGGGGACTAGAGTGTGCACATCTTTTGGGGCCATTACTCTGGCTACCACACGCCAAATCTAAATCCTTCTCAAACCGCCCTCCAGGAGGTCACTGCAAATTGAATGACCCTGGCACTGAAATGAAATCTACCGGACATATCTGGAATACATAGATGGGTATGTCCAACTAATCGGCACCCTCCTCCCAGCATGAACTTCTGTATGTTGATTCTTCCTGGAGTGAAT
This sequence comes from Avahi laniger, assembly GCA_963575035.1. Taxonomy (NCBI): domain Eukaryota; kingdom Metazoa; phylum Chordata; class Mammalia; order Primates; family Indriidae; genus Avahi; species Avahi laniger. The sequence continues at coordinate 25,451 of CAUYSK010082214.1, forward strand.
GGTAAGAAGACTGACACTACCAGGAAAGAAGACGGTAATTAGATGGCTCTTGTCACCAGTGCAGCTCCTTTCTGGGTTCCATATGAGCCTTCTTGATTGGTGCCACCCCAGCTGGGAGCATCTGATTCCCACAGCGCCAGCTGCAGCTGCCAAGCTCCAGTGACACCGCTTGACTTCAAGTCATTTAGGGATTCTGAGACTATAGCTACCTGACATCAAAATGGCCCATCAGTTTCAAAAACTAATAGCAAAACAATTATAAACAAAACAGCTGTTTGAGCAACTGTGCTTTTTTATCCTTTAACTGATTGTTTTGTCCATTGACAACCTAGAAACAGCCTCTGCAAATAAAAGATGCTAGTTAAATAATGGATTTTTTGTGCTGGGAATAACTTTGTGGATAAATGTGATTGACACGTCCATGGCTCTTGGATAGACAAGGACGTAACTAAGCAGCTGATGTGGCTGACAAATCTCCCCTCACTTGGGAACACTGACGCTAGAATAAAGTTTATTCCTGGCATGCAAACCAGCTTCCAAATGAACCATCTCCTTCACTTTGCCTCTGTCAGTGTTGATTTCCTTATACTTTTAGACATGATTTCTAGTACTTAGGCTTTAATGGGTTATCCATGAAGGGATTATGTATGACTATTAATCTGTATTTCTATAAATTTATGTCTTTAACTGATTTGTTGTTTAACAAAATAAAATCTATGCTTTGGTTTAAACAAATCAAAAGCTTCTGCAAGAGTTCTAATGAAAGGCAACAAACTCCTGCTCTATTCCTTCCTCCTCAACTGTTACTCCAGAGGAAACATTGTTTAATTTTTGTTCTTTTTTCCTGATGGCCACCCCACACATCTAGATACTATGCATGTACCACTCAGTCCTGCTTTATCAACTCTGTTTCCTAATTCCGTCTCAGCATCTGCTTCCCGCCTAGCAGAGGTGGTGTCTGAGAAAGCAGGTAGTAAGATGAGCTTTGGATAGGATAAGTCAACATCCTGAAGATCTCAGTTCTCCCCCAGGCTAATTTGTAAATTTAACAAAATTCCAATAAAAATATCAACAAATAGTTTTATGACACTAGAAAAGTTGACACTGAAGTACATGTGGAAAATTAAACATGCAAGAATAGCTAGGGAAACAGAGGAAAAAGAAAAATATTATGATGAAGGCTTGTTTTCCCAGATATGAAAACATTCTAGGAGGCCTCTATAAGTAAAACAGTGTAGTCTGGGGCACAAATAAGCAGCCAGACAGGTGGAATAAAAGTCCAGAAACAGACCCACGTATAGATGGAAATTTAGTATGTGATCAAGATGGTATTTTGAATCACCAGAGCAAAGATGAACTTTTCAATAAATGGTGCTAGGGCAGTAAGATTCTATATTTTCCATTTGGGAAAAGATAGAATTAGATGCATACCTCACACCACATGCGAGAATAAACCCTAAACGGATCAGAGATCTGAAGGTAAAATGTGAAGCCATACACATACGTGTGTAAGCATGGTGAACTCGTTAGCCTTAGCGTAGGAAAAGGCCTTCTAGCTATAACACAAATTAAAAAAGCAATAAAAGGAAATAGTGATAAATTTGACCCCATAAATATAAAAAAATCTCTTGTACAGCAAAATCATCAGAAATAAATTGAAAAGATAAATGACAATCAGGAAAACATTCACAACATCTATCAGGGATAAAGGATAATTTCCCTAATATAAGTAATTCTTTAAAATTCACAGGAAAATGATCAAAAAATTGATAGAAAAATTGGCAAAAGATATGAACAATTTACAGAAAGATATAAAAATGACCCACAAACATGAGACTGTTTTAATTATCAATTGTAATAAGAGAAATGCAGATTAGAACTACACTGAGATGGGATTAAGGGTGCATATATCCAAACTTATCAAAATGTATACATTAAATATATGCATTTTTGTATATCAATAATACCTCAATAAAGCTTACAAAAGAAAGCAAATTTTTCCCAAAAAATAAAAAATAAAATTCCTTAATTAGTAAAGAGATATTAATATATCGTGGTCATGCATTGAAAACTCAACATAGAAAGGTTCTTAATTACCTCCAAATTCATCCATAAAATGTCAAAACTATGTAGAAAGAGACTTAGGAAAACATAAATAAAAAGAAGAGACAAGATGTTTAAGGATTTGAAGATTTTATATTGTATATATATCCACTATTTCTCTGTTGATTTGTGGATTCAATGCAACCATAAGTGAAATGCAACAATAAAAAAAAGAAATAGCATAAGTTGATACTAGAACTCATGGGATGACTTTTCTGGTAAATGCAGAGTTCCTTAAATTTGTCTAAAAGGGTAGAGAAGTCAAAGTCAGATATTTTGGTAGGATTAGTAATATTCACACAGTGAGAACTAAGGTTGTGTTGGAAAGAGATAGGTTGCCAATTAAAGAATTGGAGGTGGTGTCCCATAACCCTAAATGCATAACTGGAATGAATATTTTGGGGAAAAACACTTTTTCACTTGGGAGAAAACCTAATGGATTACCCATACGATTGTGCAGGGACTAAAGGGAAAGCTGTCAAACTGCTTTCTTCAAAACACGTATCTAACACCCTGCAGTTCATAAATAGGGGAAAAGTGAAATCTCCCAAAACATAAAGAGGAGGAAATAAATGCTTTGTGACAAATTTAACAAAATATGTGCAAAACTTGTATACTTCAAACTACAAAATGTTGCTATGAGAAACTAAAGATCTAAATAAATAAAGATATATATTACCCTCCAAAAATAAAAATAAATGAATAAAACCACACTGAGATTCCACTCCTCACATATCAGACTGACAAAATTTCAAAAGTATGACATCATGTTCTGTTGGCAAAACTGAAGAGACAGGCCCTCTCCTGTGTCGGTAACAAGAATGCAAATTGGTACAACCCTTATGGAGGGGAATTTGACAATATCTGACAAAACCTCATACGTGTTTACCTTTTGATCTGTACATCTGAGGACACAGTTATTCATTACAGCACTGTTTGTAATGGCCAAATGTTACCACCTAAAGGCCATAGTGAAGATTGTGGATGCTAACCCACGGTACAGCCACATGGCCAAGCACTATGAAGCTGTGCAAAAGAAAGACAGAGATTTCCATAAAAGGATATGGAGGGGATTTCCAGAACAAAACATTATTAAGTTAAAAAAAAAAGGGAGAATAAAATACACATATGTGGGCTCATTTGTGCAAAAAGAAACACAGGAAGGGAAAACCAGACACTATCGGCTTTGGGCATCTCAGGGAGCGGGACAAAAAGGGCAGGGAAGAGAGTTTGCCCAACTTTTGGAACCATATTAATGTTTCATATATTTAAAAATCATTAAGAATGAGGAAAATGAAGGTAACAGTGAAACACACACAGGAACAAATCAACTTAACTGTTACGTGATTTCAAATGAATAATGTTGCCACCTTGAAGGATGAGGAGGAGGAACAGACCCAGTAACATCTGGACCCAGTATTTGGTCCATGCTTAGGATGGAGACAGAAAAACAGTCAGCAGACACTGAACTCGAGCTGGAGGTTTGTTTTTTCTCGGTGGTATGGGTTAGTGCTTCTGAAACGACTGTCCATATTCTAACATCGTGGGGTCACAGTTCTCATTATCTGAGAAGGAAACTGTAAGTATGGAGAGAGGGAAAGTTAGAGTGAACCCTGAAGGAAGGTATTGGAGATATCAGTAACAAGGTTTTTAATATAGATAGGTAGGTAGGTAGACAGACAGACAGACATGGATACAAATATTTCTTTTTTTCTGTCTGTTAAGAGAACTGAGTGAGCAAATCCTAGATCTTGGTTTCTAAACACAAAAAAACAAAACAGAACAAAAATGCCAGAGTTTCTCAGAGAAATGGCTGGTTTCCGTGCTGAAGATGAAAAACTAAGATCAGCCTGGAACACCTGGTGCCCGCAGGTAAGGGTGAGAACAACGAGAACGTGTGAAAGGACACGCCACTACCTTGAAGGCCACCTCAGTGGCCAAATCTGGGACAACGTGAGCATCAAAACAAATAATGATAAAATACTAATGTAAGCAAACAAAGGGAGAAGAAAAAAATCTCCTCCCTACTGTGGAATAACAACACATACGTGTAAAAAAATCATGAAATTAGAAAACCGCCGTCTGGGGACCATCATCATAAATCTGATTCGGGATGTGACCAGTGATTTGATAACCATGTGTCACTGCAGAGGGGGTGACTTACAGGACAGCTACCAGAACAAGAAGGCGCTTCCACTGGGAAAACCCAAGTTGGGGTAGCGCGCGGGCCTGACGGCTGATCGGAGAAGAGCTTTCTTTGTTCCCTGTACTGTTGGGTTTCCCTCGGGCCCCGTCACTGTCAGGCACATCAGATGAGATGCCCGACGTGGGTCTGAGGGAGCTTGGGGTGTGTTTACCCACGAGCTCTGCTGCTGTCAAGGACAGCCCAGGTAGCAAGGTGGTGCGGAGGAAGGCAGCCTTCTTCTGCAAGCCAGTAGGTCGATGGTGCTGATGTGGTTGCCAGATCTTCTCCGCCTTGGAAACAGTCGCAGTGACGCACTAGCACCAGCGACCTCGCCTCTCCAGAAGCACGAAATTGCAATTCTCAAACCACAGGCTTCGCGGCCCTGCGTGCAGAGTCTCCTGTGACTTGCAGTGTCTTTCTTACACTGGGTGTTCCTCGTGGCTGCTCAAACGAAACACATCAAGACAGTCGTGGGTGGGCACGACACGCCTAGCCCCCTGTCTCCGGCGGTCCTCCTGAATGACACTAAGGAGAATAATGACATTCTTCCAGATCTGGCCAACTCATTTTAATCACATAAACTGTAAGCACCCCTGCCGCTAATCCCAGCTCTGAGCTTCCTGCTTGTGAAGTCAGCCTAGTAGGGAATTCAATTAATGATCCACGCTGGTGGAATAATTTACTCAGTGGTTACATTTGGGACAGAGATTCACAGCAGAGAGAAAGGGAAATTGTAGGTTTCCACTCAGCCCCTTTGTGTCTCTAAACAGCGGCACTGCCTCTTCCAGGAAGGATGGCGGTTTTGTTTTGGTTCATTTCTCAAATCAAAATTTCCATTTTCTTGTCTATTCACTGGTTACCATCTGTTTAGCAAAGGGACTATGAAGACTCTAATCCCATGTTTAGTTTTTTGGGATGTTTATGCGTCTACTTAAAGAGTTTTTCTTCTTAACGTTTTCTAAAGAAGAAGGAAAACCATATCCGATGTGTGTGACTGCAGCACTTTCTTCCTAAACCATAGAAAGAAAAGCAATTCAAAACTTAAAAATTTTTGTTTTAATTTAATATGAATATAGTTTAGAGGTAGTATCCAAATAGTCTCTCTTTTATTTAATGTTCTGAAATCCTTTACCTCAGTACTTTTTGAAACTGCCAGTTTTACAAATCTTATTTATTTCAGAAAAATTAAAAATGCTGGGGATTTTTCCCTCTCTTTTTTAAGTGAATGTATGGACTTCTTGGAACACTTGTATATAACCACACTGGAGAAAACAGAGAAAATAGAAAATATTACCCACAGCCCCAATATCAGAACACAGATGTTCGGTATTTGTTAGAGCTATTTTGCTCCAGTCTGTTGTTTTGCATTTTGATTTTTGTACTTTTTTACATTCACAGGTTTTTATTTTTACTTATTTAGATATCACTTTTAAGCTTAGAAAGGGTCGATGAAAAATCAGAGGCATGATAAAATTTTGAGTAAGAAGCAATTCATGAATTGGAAAGCACCAAACAGAAAGAGGTTTCGTGTTCCAGGGGTTAATTGTCAGGGGCAAGTATTTATGGGATAAATGTGGAAGCAAAATAAAGAAATTATTTGATTGGTTTACAATCACAAAATTGCCCTTTTTGGGTACACCATTGGAAAGTCCCTAGTTGTCTAATCAAGCTAGCTGGCTGTTTATGATTGGCTGGGGTTATGTTTGCTTCTAACATAAGCATTTTTTAGAAATGACCCCAGTTATGTTTCACTTATGTTTGCAGTCTAAGCAAAGTTATGGTTATTTTTAAGGCCTAGTTGGTGTTGTTTGCTCAGGAATTTTTCAGGCCAAGTCTCCATTTTAATTTTTTTTAAACAATTCTCCGCTTTTGGTCATCCTCCCAGCAAGCTGAGAGCGTGACCAAATAGCCTGGCATTACTCTCTGTTACCACTGCTGAGGGAGCCACTGGGACCAAAAGTCAGGTGGATGTCGTTATTATTGTTAAAAGATACACCGGAGTCACACGCTGCTGCCAGGAATGACACAGTCGGCGTTGATTTCCTCCAGTAGCCAGAGCCCGACAGAAACCATTTGGCATGCGAGTGGCTGCTGGATAGCACTGAAACATTGGAGAGAATACAGTGCCCCAGGGGTGCACACAGAACCATGAGGGGAAGAACGGCCAGAGAGTAAAAAACCTCCTCTGAGCAGAGATTTCCAGCAGTCAAGATTTAGCCAACTGAATAAATCCACGGTGGAGGCAGTGCTTATCTGATTAAAAAAAAAAAACTCATAATCGTTCTTTAAGATCTTTTAGGCTTAGGGAAATTTCTAATTTATTAACATAGAAACAAGAATTTTTAAGAGAATAAACTTCTCCTTATTAAGTCGCGAAGGTATCAAGAACTTCTAGTTTGGAGTACTACTGAGAAAAAAATGAAAATGAACTTGGTGTTCAATTTCAGATTGTATTGCTGGAAAGGAATTCAAAATCTGTTGTATAAAAACAAAAGGAAAACGAAGGTTAATATTTGGAGCAAATTATGATCTTCCTCAGTCTTTGAGACTCAAGGGCATCTCGTAAAGATTTTAAATTGGAATTCGAAGCATCTTTAGATGGTGGAATGAAGACGGCAGTTGAATGTTTCTAGATTCAATCCCGTTTATGGGGAGGTAAAATCTTGAAGGAAATGAACAGGACTAGAATTTGATAATGGGTGCACTGCAGTTTCTACTGAAATGCAATCTTCTTTATAGTTACTTCCACTTTTACCAAAAATAATCACAGTTAATTCTCTGTGAAAGGCCAGGCATGGTGGCTCATGTCTATAATCCCAGCACTTTGGGAGGCCAAGGTAGGAGAATCACTTGAGGCTGGGAGTTAGAGACCAGCCTGGGCAACATAGCTAGACCCCACCTCTGCAAAAACCGTTGAAAAATTGGCTGGGTGTGGTGGCATGCACCTCTAGTCCCAGCTACTTGGGAGACCGATGTAGGAGAATCCCTTGAGCCAAGGAATTCGAGGCTGCAGTGAGCTATGATCATGCCACTGCACTCTAGCCTGGGTGACAGAACAAAAGCCTGTCTCTAAAAAAATTTTTTTAAATAAATTCTCTGTGACATTGGTTCCCCTCTTACCAGCACATTCCTGATGGCCTTGGTGAACCGTGTGTCCCCGTGCCTTCCCACGGAACATGGAACGTAACACTCGAGTGAGTCTTCTGGCTTCTGCCAACGCAACGGGGAGCTCATTAAAAGAGTCCTATATTGGACAGAAATTGACAGATCCTGGTGTCCCCAGCATGCTTAATCATTGGCTGAGGACTGTCCAAGAAGAACACGGCCTTTTCTCCAACACCGAGGCAGGTCCTAAAGACGGTAACTGCTGGTGTCCATCAGCCAACTGCGCTGTAATGGCGAGTTCTTTCTTGAAGCAAAATTAAAGCCACACACCTCCAGAGCTGCCACATCTCAGGTGTGGTTACAGGTGTCCTCATAATTACCTTTATTCTTTTTGTAGTTTTCATGTGTTCTCAAAGAGTATGTGTTACTTGTATATTCAGAAAACCTTATAAGTGTATTTTATAAAAAGCAATTGATCAGTTTGGTATGTTACATTTCCCAATGTACTTTGCACTCGTCGGTGACCTTAGAGAAAGCAGAGTTGTAAGAATTGAAGGCAAATTAAAGGGAGTTGCTGGGTGTCAATTCCTTGATCAGTGACATGGCTGTGCCACTACATCCTCGCAGAGTTTGTGTGACGCCCACGTGAGACATCCTGCGTTATCTTCCAGTGCCGTGACTGACACGTGGCAGGTCTGCAGTGTGGGGTCACGGTGCTTGGACACTCACACAGGAGGGGACCGGGGCACTGGTGAGGAGTCATCTGCTATGACGAGAGGGAAAGCCGAAAGGGTGGGCACACGGATGGCGCTGAGGTCGCGAGAACTGAGATTAGATGGGGGATGATCTCTGCAGATGCCCCTTGGAAGATGGGAGCAACATGAACTACTGAAAATGATCCTCATTACCCTGCAGCTACGTCCCCCAAGTCCCCTCACTGCCCCAGGGGGCTTGTCTGCACGGCGAATTCCCATCACTGTCCTTCCTGCTCACTCTGGGAAGGGGGAATCACACACCCCCACCTTCATTCTATGAACAGTTAAGCCTCGGGAGAAATACCAAGTTATTTGCTTAAGAACACGTGTTGAATAAACCCCCGGGTTCCTTCCCTGGCCACGTGGACACGATGCTGGTTCATCTCGGGTACACCAGAAATGGAAATGAAAGCTGCGTTTCCCTTTTCGCTTTTGTGCTTAGGGATCTCGATGTCAAATTTAGCACCCAGTCACAGGGATTAATTCATCTCAGATTTTTATCTCCTGGTAAATGTATTTTTAAATTTCTTTCTAGTTATTTATTTTGCTTTACGACTTCTAACTCTTAAGATGCCTTAAATCTACTGGAAGTAGAAGTGTAATTCTCAGTAAAAAAAAATAATGGTTTTATGCAAGGAATATGAAGATTAACGACTTAATATTTACACAAAACTTTGAGAACGTTGGTACGTAGTATTCCTTAATACCAAGTCGTCACCAGAAGTATTATAACATCCTCTTCCACTCTGCAAGCACGAGAATCCTGTTTACTCATTAATTCCCAGTTAAGGAGAGCATGCTTCACAGCTGTCACATTGCTCTGAGGCAAATTAAGGTTCCCTGGGAAACTTCCAGTGGGTTCTTTTTTAATAAAAACACACCCATAATGATGAGGGAAAGAGCCATCTGACCGAGGTTTCGCTCCTCACCCAGACGTTGTGATCACCTGCCCACAGCACCGTCACCTGAGCTGTGCTCTCCTCGGGCCTCGATCTCGTCAATCCCCCGCGAGTGGACTGGAGAGTGGATTTTAGCCGGTTTAAGGTCACACGTCCTGGGAGGAACTCGACACACAGCACTTCACAGACAAGGCCAGGTGTCTGCAGAACTAGGGAACACTCTCTGCAATCCTGGCTAAAGAGCCCAGTGATCGCTCAGGTCCCTCCCAGCTCTCAAGTCTTGAAATTCCAAGAACGTGCTTCTTTGGAGGAGGAACAACAACGGGTGTGTCTCAAGCTGCCAGCTTCCCCTGAGGTGCAGCCGCCCTTTTCACACCTCTCGTGAGTGTCATTCTAGTAAGGCACTGGGCATAGTTTATGTTTTTCTCTAAGAACACACATATTCCCACGTTTTGAAACTGTTATTCCTTTTTCCCGGTGTGAGCTCAAAGTGTCCCCCGTAAGTTATGCCCACCCGTCATTATATACACTTCAGTTTCACATCTCAGGCTTCCTGGTGGTCACAACCCTGGTTCTATGCTTGGGTCCTTAACTGACCCCATGGATCCAAAGGGCACTCGTTGGAGACAAGTTTTAGCCTATGGCTTTATGTCCATGGTTGGTGTAGGGCAATGTCATCCCCTGAATGTGGATCACACAGGGACACCTTCGCTCTAAAAGGGGATGTGGCCGCTGAGACGCTCTGGTGCCAAATAGAAGCAAGCAGACACTCTGGTGTCTGGAGGCTGTGCTGTGGGTCGAGGTTCCCCTCACTGGCAAGACTCCTGGGATTATTCTCCTAACCTCCCTTTTAGGCAAGATGGCCCACCCACTCCTGGCCTTTGGCGCCTCCAATTTTCTTGTTCCACCCTCAACGATTCCGACCTCACAGGTGCACCCCACGGGGCCCCTGTCCTGTGCCCTGGCGAGCAGTTCTCCTCTCGGTGGGGCTGGGGTCCTGCCCCGGACTGAACTGACGTTGAATGTTTTGAAGTTTCAAAAGTGAAAATTCTTTGTTTGCAAGTAACAGAAACCCAACTCGAAGAGTATAAGCAAGCAGGGGGAGGTATTTAAAGAATCCTGGGGTGTCTCAAGAACTCAACAGTAAGAATCCATGTAGACTCCAGAGTTAAATGAGTCTCGGGGAACCGTACTCTCGGGAGTCTCTCTCCATCCCTCATCTCCACGCCCGGCTCCCTTCCCTTCTTCAGCCCACGTGGCAGAGGCCACAGCTGCATGTTAAAGCTCTGAGCACCTGAAGAAGGCCGACCTCTCTGTCTCAATTCCAAGTCCAAAAGCCCCACAAAGCGCTCTTGCCCACCTGAGTCAGGTGATCCAGGTGGACGGACGAGCCAGTCCCTACAGCCCACGGTGCCATCCTGGCAGGTGCCATGGGGAGCAAGAAAGGGCACAGAGGACAGAGGAGCGAAGTTCCCAAACACGGGGTGGGAAGGTGCTGGGTGAAGAGAACGCCCTCCTCCTCCACAAGTCCTGCAACCACCAACCCACTATTCTTCCAACCTCCTATTTATAAATAGTTACATTTATGTAACTCTCTTAAAAGAGGTTTAGTTCCCCCAATTTTGTCTAACTAGGACACCCACACATAGACTGTGAACGGGCATTAAACAGAAAATTGAGGTTCGTGTACCCCTCCCGAGCAATGTCTCCATGTGTGAGGGCAGGCAGGTGGCCCCACGGAGTGGACTCTGCCACCTGAGCCTGTTCCCTTTTCCCAGCCCGCTGCTCTCAGCTGGAAGCAGAAGTTTGGCAAACGCCACCAGTGTCGGAATGAAGGAATTCACAAAGCCAGTGAAGGGAACAAATTCAAAGGAGACACTGAGAAATTGCCATCGGCAGAACATCCTTGGCGCTTCTCCATGTGAGCAGGTCGTACTGTCCCGGTCACTGCACAGCGCACACCAGCAAAAGTCCGTCCTGCCCCTCTGACCATGCCATCACCCCAGAGAGCCGGCAAACAGTGCTCTCCTAAAGATGGAAAGTGTGTTCATCGCCGCTCTGACCTCTGCTCTGGACAAAAGCTGCCCTGACCGTGAGGCAGTTTGCAGTTTCTCTGAGCAACAGAGAGTTTGCACACATAGCCCCTCTCCAATCTTGCTGGAAAAGACCCTTCAGGGTGGCGGCTCTTAACGTGGGATCTTTGCCCCACGAGCCCTCTGGACAGTGCCCAGGGGAACCACGATACCGTGGCTGTTATGTTTAAAAACGCGCATGCATCTCTCTGGGACGTTCTTGGCTCTCGTCAGAGTCTCAAAGTGATCCGTGCACCGTGGGCTTGGTGTTGGCTGGGACGGCCACGGCCACCCTGGCCAAGCCCCAATTCTAATGTGAGAGAAAGAACAAGTAAACAGACTCACACAAGGAATAAGGGGGAAAGATGGGGGATTAGATGCAGCACCTGTTTCTGGAAGCCTCTCTGAGAAGAACATTCCAGACAGAGCTAAAGTTGGTGGGTAGGTGCGGCAGAAATGCTCCGCAGGGCAGCGTGTGGGCGGATGTCGGTGTTCAGTCCCCCCGGCTGCTGGCAGGGCTTCACTGGAACAGGCGGGAGCTGGCGCAGAGAGGCCAGGCGCAGGCTGGTCCTGTGGCCCAGGCCACAGCCGGGGGCAGCCCGTCTAGTCCTGGGCACAGGCCAGGCCGAAAACCGGCTCCCGCCCTCCCTCGCTCCTCCTGACAGCCCAGCACTCTTCCTTTAAAACCTGTGTCCCAGTGACACCTTCTCCCCAAATCACAGCTGCCGGCCTGCTCCAGACACCTGAAGGAAAGAGTTAGCATTTTGGGAAGCAGAATCCGGTTTTGAAATCAGCTCCACGACGCCTGGCTCCCCTGCATCCACTGCCCCCCACAGCCAGCTCCTTGTCCCGAAAGAGCACCCCCAACGGGCATTTCTCTTTCCCAGACCTTCAGTGCCTCAGTCTCTCTCCACCATCTCTCCATACACATATATCTGAGGACAAACTAGAGAGCATTTAAGAGAAGATTTTAATTGTTTTTAATCATCTGTGGCAGATTTCATTTGTTAGCAATAACGCAAAAATTGAGAAGGCAGAAAACAGACACAAGAGGGACAGTGTTTTCAAAAGATGGTTTATGAATTTAAAATCAATTTAAAAAGAGATCAATTTAAGTACGATCCCTCAGGCTGTATTCATGCACCACAGCCTTCATCCACGCGTCATCCGACACCGTCAGCGTAACTGTCATCACCACGAGTTTTGCAGGATAAGTGAAGAGAATTTCTTTCCTCCTCTTTTATTGTATATTGTCTTGTTCCAGTCTGCAAGCACTGGAATATTGCAGCATAGATGAAAGATGAACAAAGCGATTTGCTTGTGTCCAGTGAGGACACCTGCTCATGAAACAGCAGCGCTCAGCTCTGCAGTGGAAACAACAGGAGAGGCTGGCTCTCTTGGGCAAGGCCCTCTCGCCAAAAGCTATGAAGCTTTAAAAGATTTTATGTCTGATATTAATAAACTCTTTTAGCATTCAAAACAAGCACAAAATACCCTGATCGATCAATGTAACAGGATGAAAGAATGCCCTCTTGTAGTGCAAATATGTTAGTTACATAAAACACTTAGGTTCAGATACAGAGCCACGCTCTCTAATTATAAAATTTTTCTAGTGACTCTCTAAAAACTTCTCAAATTATCCTAAAGTTAGGTATATTTTTTATGTCTCCTGAGCCAATTTTCTCCCCTTAATCTACATTTCCTGAAGTTCTAGTGAAACAACAATTTAGAAAAACACTTAACTAATTTAAACATAATTAGCTAACTAATTTAACTAGGTTGAACACGAAGTTTTCTAGAGTTTGAATTTCCTGTCTTCTTGGACACGAAGTGTCACTCTCACTCGCCAACAGGCATTTCTCTTTGGCCCCATGAACTATCCCCTGGGACACTGGGCCCTGTCCAATACTCAAAAATTAACTCGGCCTCTATTACAGAAAAGGAAAAGTGCTTCATGAAGGGTGACTGTATGATTTCCGAACTCAGAAGACGTAATGTCAGCAAGGTGAGGTTTGATGACCGGGGTGCGCTGATCAGGACGGGGATGCCGCGCAGTCCGCAGCTGCCTTCCAGCCTGGCGGGGGCTGCCCATGGGCTGGGGACGTCTGCATTCTTGCCTTTGCTGGCCAGTAACAGCCGTCTTTCCAGCCGTCATCTTCCAGGCCACCTTGGTTTTCGGAGCCAGCGAGGGTCTGCGAACAGCCCATGCAGGACTGCTGTGAGGTCTGGTCTCCTCGGCAGAGCCTTGTCCAGGGTCTCGGCCAGCCCTCTCCCTCGTGGTCCCTCCGTGGCTGGTTCGTGCTGGCAGGCTTTGCAGATAGAGGGCTCTGAAGCACAGGGCGGAGAGGAGTGCTGTGCCAGACAGCTTGCAACAGCTCTTGAGAGCCAGTTCGCACATTTTCAGGAATTTTGCAAGCCAGTTGTTAAACCATTGGTAGCTTGAAATCAGGCACAGCGGAAACATTTACACCACCAAAATCAGCAAGTGCTAACAATTAGGGCTTTGGCTGCTTGCTGTTGTTGTTTTCCCTCCCACAGAACCCATTGTTGTACCATTGTTAAACATTTACCAGCATGCCACTGGGGCTGGGGCATGTCTTGGCTACGGAGAGCTTGACACAAACTTCCTAAATGCTTTCTCAGGCTACCGGAGAACCCAAGAAGACGGTGCTGAAAGAGACCAGATTTCCCAGAAGTGCCATTGAAGCCAGAGGTTATACCAGAGAAGCTCTTCCATTTGTCACCTGAAAACAAGAGTCCCTTCCGCTGCCTTTCACGGAGTAAGGATGCACAGTAGTTGCCTGGGACAGCTTGAAGATGGCATCTTCCTTTTCTTTCATTTGCAATATTGCTTCTCTGAGAATCTATGGGATGGCCTTGAAGAAAAAAGTGTCATTAAAGTAAATGGCTAATAAGGTCACTCTGCATTCCATTTCCTGGGAACGAGGTGAACTTCTGGGTGAATTCCTGAATGATACCTAAGGTTAATTGCAGGACAGGAGGACGTTGAAAATGCATTACAGGCAGACATACTGTATGCTGCATGCTCTCACTGTACGGACGCCTCCCCCCCACCATACGCCCTTGGGCCTTACATTGCAGTGAATGTCCGTCTTACTTTCCACCCTGCAGCTGTATCTCTTTGCCTGGAAGCTTTCTGCTGGAAAACTTAAGCCCCCAGAGAACAACCCTCTACCAAAGACTGATGGGAGTTGGTGTGTAAATACCCCAGCACCTAGGTTAGCATATCTCTGAGGCACATTTCATGCTGTCACTCAGAGTTTCCCAGCACATTGAAGGTCCGATAAAGTTTCAAGATACAAGATCGATATTAAAAGATCGATTATCTTTCTCTATATTAGCAATGAACAATCCCAGCATGAAATTATGGAAGACAATTCCATGTACAATAGCATAGAAATTAATAAAATATTAAGGAATAAATTTAACAAAAGAAGTGCAAGACTTGAACACCAAAAACTATAAAATATTGCAAGAAATTAAAGAAGACCTGAATAAATGGAAAGGTAATCCTATGTTCATGGATTGGAAGATTTACTATTGTTTAAATGGCAATACTCCCCAAAGCAATCTACAAATTCAATGCAAATCTTATCAAAACCCCATCTTCCTTTTTTTTGCAGAAATAGAAAAGCTGATCCCAAAATTCATATAGAAATTCAAGGATCCAGAATAGGTAAAATAATCTTTAAAAATAAGAACAAAGTTGGAAGGCACACACTTCCCATTTTTCAAAACTTACTACAAAGGGATAATAATCAAAATAGTGTGTTTCTGGCATAAAGATAGACCTACAGATCAATGGAATAGAATTCGGAGTCCAGAAATAAACCCCTACATTGTGATGCATTGATTTTTGACAAGGATGCCAAAATATTCAATGAGGAAAGTCTTGTATTTTCAACAAATGGTACTGGAGCAACTAGATATTTATAGGCAAAAGAATGAAGTTGGACCCTTATCTCATATCATATACAAAAGTTTATTCAATATGGATCATAGACTTTAAGAGCTAAAATTATAAAACTCTTAAAAGAAAAAATAGGACTAAATCTTCATAACCTCCAGTTAGGCAAAGAGGTCTTAGATGAACATAAGCATAAACAACCAAAAGAAAAACTAGATAGATTAGACTTCATCAAAATGAAAAACTTTTGTCTTTCAAAAGTCACTATCAAGAAAGAGAAAAGACCACCCATGTAATCAGAGAAAATATTTGCAAATCCAATATCTGATAAGGGTCTAGTCTCCAGAATATATGAAGAACTTTCACAACTCAACAACAAAAAAAATAATAATCCAATTTAAAAATGGGCAAAAGGTTAGAATAGACAATTCTTTTAAAAAGATATACAAATGACCAATAAGCACATGAAAAAATGTTCAATATCATTAGTCATTAAGAAAATGCATATCAAAAATGACATAGCACTTCACACTCACTAGACAGTTAAAATCAAAAGGATAATAACAACTGTTGGTGAAGAAATTTGAACTCTCGTACATTGTTGGAGGAAATATGAAGTGTTGCAGCTGTAGCATTTGACCCAGCAATTTCATCCCTAAGAATACACCTAAGAGAAATGCAAACATACATCCACACAAAAACTTGTACCTGGATGTTTATAGCAGCATTACTCACACCAGTCAATGAATGGATAAACAAAATATGATATATCCATTCAATGGAATATTATTTGGCAATAAAGAATGAAGTACTGGTACATGCTACGAAGATGAACCTTGAAACCATTATGCTAAACAAAAGAAGCGAGTCACAGAAGACCACATCTCATGTGATTCCACTTATGGAATCCAGAGTGTCCAGAATAGGCAAATCCATGGAGAGAGAAAACAGATTAGTGGCTGCCTAGGGTTGAAGGTTGGGGAGAAATGGAGAATGACTGATAATGGGGTGTGGGGTTTCTTTTGCCGGTGATAAAAATGTTCCAATGTTAGATTGTGGTGATGATTATGCAGTTGTGTGAATACACTGAAAACCATTACATGCTACACTTTAAAGGGATGAATCATATGATATGTCGATTACATATCAATAAAGCTGTGCTTAAAAGTGGAGGGACTGGGCTGTCCTTGGGGAGAGAGGCTCAAAGCACAAGAGGGGCTCATTGCTGGTGTTGAAGACACGAGGAAGCCACCGAGAAGGAAGGCAGCTCTAGGAGCAAAAGGCAACGCAGTCATCAAGGAAACAGGAACCTCGGTCCTACGACCTCAAGGAATGAATCCAGCTGATAAGCCCAGTGATCCTAGAAGCAGGTTCTTCTCCAGAACCTCCAGAGAGGAGCACAGCCCCAGCAATGCCCTGATTTCTGCCTCACCAGCCCCTGAGCGGAGAACCCAGCCAGGCCCCCAGACCTCTGACCTGCAGAACTGTGAGTTAATAAACAAGCAGCTGTTTTAGCTGTTGCGTGTGTGGAAAGTTGTTCTGCAGAGACAGAAAACAACAACCTACTGTGTTATGACATGGGCTGTCCCTTTTCCTTCAACACATGTATGCAAACCTGTAGACAAAGAATTTTTCAAAGATGAAGCTGATCAGCTCAGAAAATGCAATTTTAAGGGATTATCTACATTTGCCAATTTGAAAAGACATAAAAGGACATGAGAGAAAAACAAATTAGAATTGATGAAAAATAAAGTCATAAAAAGATAAGAAGCATTATAGCAAATGGGGTAAAGGACAAGGCAGTAAAATTAAACATAAATGTTTTATCAGGCAATATAAGAATAATAAATTATGATATGATGAAAAATCAAACAGACAATATTCTAAAGAATAATGTAGCACATCAAAAGGCATTTTTTTAATTTAAAAGGTATAATAATTGACATTTAAAAAGATGACAAGAGAAAATATAAAAGAAATGGTTAAAATTTTAAAGTAGACCCATTTTGAAGGGAAGAACAGGAGCTCTAAAATTTCTTAATTCAAAAATAATTAGCAGTTCAGCGAAGCAAGCAGTACCAAGTAATCAAAATCATTCAACGTCAGTGGAACAGTACGAACACCCCAGAGGCCACTCAAGACTGAGGTCATTGAAACCTATGATCCCAAGAGGACACAGGAAGGAGATGGAACCAAGGCAGGTGGAGCCTGCAGCGCGCCTGGCCCTTAGCCTGGGTACCAGCCCGAGTGAGGACCAGTAGGACCCTGACACCCAAATCCCCGCTGTTTCCCTTTCCGGCACGTTCCTGCCTGCCAGTGCAGGGTCGTCCAGGAGAGCAGGTGCCTCGATGAGCCCAAAGCCCTCCGAAGAGCAGCTTTTGTCTTCAGCCACCCTGGGCCCAGCAAGGCCCTCGCCGCCCCGGCCTCCACCGTAGCCTGAGGGTCTGTGTTCTGCACTGAGGGGTGGTCCCCCAGCCTCAGGCGGGAGTCTGGAGTCCAGCCAGCATCTTGCATCTGCCCTCACCCAGACTTCTCTGCTGAGGCCTCTCCTGGGCTCAGTCTTTCCCGCACACTGCCTGCCCTGGCATCAAAATCCTTCTGTAGGACTTGGACTTCCCCAGACACAAAATTCTCATTACTGACCATGGCCTAACCCTGACCCCAGGGGGACTCAGATCATGACCTCCACAGGCAGGAGGAGGAGGAGACTCAGAGACTTAATGTGACCCAGAGCTCCAGAGCAAGCAGAACTTGGTTAGTTCCATGGTGTAAGACAGGACAAAGCAAGCGCATAACTCTCAGTTCATCGCCACTGGGGCAGTCACTCTAGGGGAGCCCAAATCGCACGAGTCACACGTGAAAATGAGCATGCATGCGCATTCCCTCCCCACCCAGATGTCCGTGTCCAAAGCAATGCTGGGTGCTCACTTAGGCTCACTTGGTGCCCTCCCACCACCAAGCGGCGCCTGCAGTTGGCCCCCTCCTTGCTCTTGTGCAGCCGTCTGCAGCTCCCTCTTTGCAGGGTCACCATGAGCAGTGGCGGAGGAAGCAGAGGAGCCATTCTGCAAGGTTTCCAAGGTCACAGTCAGAGAGGGACTCAGCTTCTCCTGCAAACGTGCCAGATCATTAACAACCAGCATGGGTCAGTCGGGGCACAGGAATCGCCCAGCTCTGCCGGGCTCAGATTCTGCTGCTCAGGGCCATGGTCATCAGATGCCAGCCAACGAGCCCTGAGCCAAAGGAATGTAAAACTATGCTCCAAGGCAAGGCAGGGATAAAAGAGCCACCCTTCTCTCGGCTGGGTAACAGACCCAGTAGACACCCAGATAGCCAGAGCTCAGCCACCTCCGAGGGGAGGCACACAGGGTACCAGCCTTGGAATGGGGCATAATTCCCAAGCAAGGGGGAGAAACTGGAGTGAGAACAAAATAACATAATCACAGGAATTACCTACACTAAGAGATATATTTTAAAATATATTCATAATTATAAAGCAAACAAATGAAGGCATCCCCACCAGCAGCCAGCTGCCAACCCCTAAAAGTCAAATCATTTTTGTCTTCATCTCTGTCTCCCTAGTTCTTCATGCAAATAAAAATCTGGGTCAAGGCCTCGTGGCTGTGGGATGCGACTATGTCACCATCGTGTCTGGAGACAGAGTCACCGTATCTGCGACAGGTCCACATGAGCCTGGTGTAGCGGAGACGCAGGACAGGACGAAAGACAAGTCGGCACTTCGAATGAGGTCACCGTGCCCTGCAGTTAATGAAACCATGGCGACTGCATGAGTCAGAGTCTTGGCAGGACACAGAGCCCAGCTCATATGGTTTAAGAGCAAAAGGAATGAAGTTCCCGTTTACAGAGCATGGGCAGAGCAAGCAGGAGCATCAGAGGACGCTGTGGCACCTGAGCCCATCCATGGTGGGAGCTGTTACCATACGCCTGGGACAAAGGGATGGGGAGCGTACGGCCCAGGTGTGGTACTGGCCCAACAAGAGCCCAGCAAGAGTGGGAGCCACGGAAGGGGCTGCCCGAGAGGAATGCAACCTTGCAGGGCACAGCCACTATCAAAATAAGGCAGCCTGGAGCAGCGGGAGAGACAGCCAGAGCCCCCTCCCTGCTCCAGTGGTCAGTTGCTGCCTCCCCAATGCCAAAGCCGCAGCTGGCAGGGGACGGATGCTGCCGACTGATTGGGGAGGGGAGGCAGGCCCACAGCGATAACATACACTCAGAAACCATCCTGTAGCACGAGGTTTCTCAGCCACAGCACTACGAGCATTTGGGGCCGGGCGGTTCTTTGTCACGGGCATCATGGGACGTTTAGCAGCATTGGATGTGCCGCATGCCAGGAGAAGCGCCCAGTCGTGGCACTAAAACCGTCTCCAGATATTGCCAATCGCACTTGCCATGGCCCAAGAAATGCTCCAGGCACTCAAGATTCAGCAGTGAATGGAACAAACAAGGTCCCTGTTCCCACAATGTTTATTGTCCAGCGTGCAGCAGAGGAGGAGAGAAAATATCCATGAGAAGTGCTATGTAGAGAATTAATATAGGGAAATAAATGCAGCCTTGGATTATATATATTTTTTGATATTAGTATTGCTACTTTGTAGCTACAAGCTACTAGCTCTCATCGTGTTAATATTTATTTGGTATATCTTTTCACCTCTTTAATTTTAAACTTTTTGTGTCGGCTCAATTTTTACTCTTATAAACAACATAATTTGGATGGTGCATCCTTTTTTTGCTTGTTTTCTAGAGACAGGATCTCACTCTGTCTCCCAGGCTGGAGTGCAGTGGTGTGATCATAGCTCTCTGCAACCCGGAACTCTGGGGTCAAAGCGATCCTCCTGCCTCAGCCTCCCGTGTAGCTGGGACTACAGGTGTAAGCCACCCTGCCTGGCTGGATTATGCATCCTTTAATAATTGCATTCACACTTTCATGTTTGTTGCAATGATTGATATATTTTGGACTTATTTCTTCTCTGTTTCTCAACCATGGTTTTTTTCATTCTAGATAATTGAATCTCCTCTATATCTCCAAGTTTCTCCCAAGCCTAGTTTCTGCTTAAACATCTCCAATTTAAGGCCATGAACCTCACATGTAGCAGTTAGCTATTATATTGGTAAATAATCAAATTCCCCTTAATTTCCACCCGGTGGTCTCCATGTTATATCCCATAGAACGAATCCCATCTACCTGACAACACCGCAGATGCTTGATAAGCCAGCATGCTCTTCCTCTGTAATATCTTCCATTGCTCCATATCTTTCCCCCAGGACATAGTTTCAAGAACCATTACTCCATTCTGCCATCCCCTTTAAAGTGTGGTGTCCACATTGGAGGAATTAGCCCTAGAGATCTGTCCCAGGAAAAATGAAATGATCTTCCCCCTCGTTTCAGACAAAACCCCACATGGCAGGGACTCAGCTTGCCCCGGCTCCAGGGGAGCTGAGAGGCACAAACCTCTGTCAGCCAAAGCCTCTGTCTTCCCTCTGCTGCGAAGCCACGTCTCCTTCATCTTACATTTTACAGTCGAATCATCTTAATGCAAGGACCTCACTGTGCAATTATCCCCAATCAGACTTGTTACATCCATCCACTGCTCAAGGCTGTCAAGATATTGTTGGATTTCTCCCAACATTGTGTCACCCACAGAAGTAGATGTTTTCTTTGTTCAGATTTTTCTCTCTGCAATTTCCATGGCCCCAGTTCAATAATTCCTCATAGTCCTTGTCTTATTTACAAGAAATAGTCATCTCTGTTGGCAGTTTGTGGAGGGAAGGGGAGAAAGGTGCCCCCAAGAATTTGCACATGGGCCCTCCCTCTGGGCTCAGTTAGCAAAGCTCTGGCACAAGGGGTGTGACCAGCCATCTGCAGAACAACAGGAGGCTGCTTATGTGTGACAGGAAAGTTTGGGGACACTCGGACGACCCACAGAAAGACATCTCAGGAAGGCAGGACCCATTTGTCTGTATCAGAACGTGTTTGCATAAGCAGAGGGCAGACCAGCTATGACCATGTGCGGGGAAAGCCTGGGATTCTTAGAACAAAGGCTATTGCGTCCTGGAGTCAATCGAGGTATGGGAGGAATTATATAAGCCCCCCAAATTCATATGCTAAAGTCCTCACCCTCAGGATCTCATAACGTGACTGTACATGGAGTCAAGATCTTTAAAGAAGCTATTAAGGTTCAACGAGGCCACTGGGATGGGCCTTAATCCAATGTGACCGGTGTGCTTACAGGAAGGGGAGTCGGAACACACACTGACAGAGGAGAGACCAGGTGAGGACACAGGAGAAGGCGGCATCTACAAGCCACAGAGAGGGGCCGCAGGAGAACCCGACCCTGCCGACACCTTGATCTCGCACTTCCAGACTCCAGAATTGCGAGAGAGGAAGAGTCTGTAGTTTGAGTCACCTGGTCTGAGCTACTTTGTGATGGCAGCCACAGCGCACTGACACAGACCCTGACAACGGTGCGGTAAACCCGCCCCTGAGGTGGGTGGCAGTGATTCGGGCACCCTCCTGAGGGCAGCAGCTTCCGCTGTGCTGGCTCTGTGCTCCCGGGAAGCCATCTGCTCTACCACAGCCCGAGGCGGGACAGGAAGGGCGATGTGCTTGCCTGGCCGTCCCGAGCACTGACTACGCAGGCACATTTCCCCTGACACGCAACAGACCGGCGTAAGGTTTGTTCACGTAGGCACACGTGCGCACGGACGCACCGGTGGGCACGCCTGCGTCTGCATCCCACGGCCTTATCTCTACGGGTGGAGATGTGTACCAGCCTTGGAGAGACAGCCAGACCTGCCGCTAAGGAAACCCACCCCCAGCGCACTGGCAAAATCGAGTCTCTGAGGAAGTGAAGTTAAGGACCAGCCCTGGACGTTAGTGAACAAGCCAGGATTCGTTTGCCATTTTATGGGGCCATCTAAATGGCCAGAAGGTGATGCCCAAGCAACATCCTTCATCTCGTCACCTATGAACTTAGAATGGCAACGACACTAGGGCAACCTAGAGGCTTGCTTCGTTTTTTAAAAGCAAAAAGATGTGACAATTTAAAAATTCAGATGGACGTAAAGGAAGGGAGGGAGTGCGCCAGTGATCCGTGGCCTGTGGGTCTGTCTTGACATCTGGGTCCAAGCTGTATCCTACCTGTGGCTTCGTGTAACTGGCCCAGCGAGAGAAACTCCTCGTCGCAAAGGTCCCGGGTGACGGGGGTTTTATTTGCTTGGTCCTGCTTTGTTTTACACAATGAGTTGCAGGCACGATTGGGGTCAGTCAGTGCAGCACTTTCCCGCTGGCTCCCCTCAGCCTCTGGGTGCTGGCCAGGAGGGTCAGGTGACCAGAGGGGCCCTCTCCCCAGCACAGGGCCTGAACTCAGGGCCTTCGAGGAACATGGAGCACTCTCTCTCTCTCTACTCGGTACAACATTGGGTGCCTGCTGGGCTCCTTCCTCCCTCTGGCCCTTCCTGCACGGGTGCTTGGAGGCCTGGCAAAATGCAAAATGAGTGCATCAGTCTCGCTGCCACCATCCCTGTGTAGATACACGAGACCTTCCAGGGGTTTCCATCTCCTCCCTGTGGTCTGTGGTGCCCTACACGATCTGGCCCCAAGAAAGACCCCCGTTCTTAAATGGCTGTGGGTAGAAGCATTGTATTAGTCCTCTAACAGAGGAGTTAGGACATTAGAGGCCGGTGTAAGTGACGGCAGCAAGATCAAGGCTAATAGTCTGACAGTAAGAAAAACAATATTAAAATAAGCAAAAAAAATGATTCTCTTGATAGCTTAAGATTATCACTGAAAACATGGCACACAGCGATGTCTTCAGGGCTCCTGGTCGCGTGAAGATGTTTATCCCTGCACCGCACAGCCAGTGGCTGCTGTTTTTCTTGTAAATCAAATTATTGTCCCGTATTCTCACCTTACAAACAAAGACAACATAGGCAGTGCATTCTGGAAGGATTTCCATCTCGAATCATTACAGTGTTTTGGTGCTTCAGTGATCTAGAACAGGAATTGGCAAACTTCTTCTTTGTGGGCTATCCGATCTCTGCTGCGACAGCTCAACACTGCCACTTTAGCGCGAAAGCAGCCGCAAACTAAGTAAAGGGGCGTGGCTGCGTTCCAATAGAATTTTATTTACAGAATCAGGTAGTGGGCCAGATTTGGCCCCTGGTTATAGTTTTCCAGCCCCCATCTGGAGCATTCATACTGGGGGGCCCCTCACTTCCTGACAGAGTCAGGTGAAGGAGTGAGGGGCCTCTTTGTCTGGAAGGGCCTCAGCTGTCATCTCGCCAGCTCGCTGGGCTGTCCCTGCCCTCTGTACTCAATGGGAGCTGGAGGTGAGGTTCGGAGACTGCCCCCTCTGCCCCGGCCACCTTCCCAGTCCCGCCAGGCCGTGTGGGGTCCTCGTGAGTCATTTGGATGAGAGCCTACATGCCACCGAGTCCATCCTCTCTCAGAGGAAGCCCTGGGACAATGAATTGTGCACTAATGAGTCTCACTGCCTAATGAAGAGCGCTGCTCAGCTCTTAATAATACTGCTAATTAAAGCCAATGCCTCAGTCCAACAAAGCTTGTTCTGCCACTTTAACCACGGGCCTCAGTCTAAATGAAAGCTCCTCGCTCAGAAGTGATATGAAATATTCCTGCACGAACTCCTCATGTTCACCCTTGCGAGTCCCGCAGCTGTTCTTGTCGTTTGCCGAGATAAGCCTCTTCCTCCTCCTCCTCTTTCCCCTCTTTAAACTTCAAGCGTCATTGCCAAGCCCAAGCTTAGGTGGTTAACACAAGAATTAATTAACCGTAAATTAATTGTCATCCTAAATAGTTCTGGAAATGAATCCAGTGGCCATTAAATTCAGACTTGAGCGAGGCTCATCGAAGGCTGTGTTTTACGAGGGGATCGGAGGACGTGGGACTGCCATCGGCACAGGACAGTGATGGGGCAATGTCCCTCTTTGGGGCTCCCCACTTGAAGACACAATGAAGTAATCTGCGTTTTAACAACAGAGAAACATCGTTCAGGGAAAATTGCCGGGAGAAGTGATTTTCTGTTAGAGAACATGAGCCCTGGCTTTGGAATTCCGGAAAAGCCGGGTCAGTGGGGCCTCACTGATGGTGATTTCCAGGTAGTTAATTTTGGTCTAGGTTTCCCAGAATATCTATAGTTCCAAGAGGACCTACTTAGACAATAAAAGTAGGACTATTTCATATGAGCTGGGGACCGGCACGCAGGAGGACAATTTCAGATATTTGTTAATCAGATCTTGTCAGAATGAGGCAATAAAATAGGTCAAACCGATCAACAGAGTTTAAAAGAAATTTGGGGTCATCCCAAGGCCTCTCATTACATGGTTCAATTTGCTATAAATTTTCAGAAATTAAACTCAGCCACAGGGTCTTCTCTGCCTTCAGCTCAGAGACTTGGAGAGCCTACAAAACTGACGCTGCTCTGCCAGCTCCGCTCGCCCCAGCACTGCAGACTGGAAACCACGTCCTCTGGATCGGAAATCAAATTTGGAAAGAAATTGAGATTTTTTTTTTTTTTTAAGAACTATTTAGAGGAAAATCCCAAAGAAAGACTAAAGTTGAATAGAGAATAAAATGTGGCTCTCCACTTCCATCTGAGATGCAGAATGGTAGAAAGAGCGTCCCACCCACCCTCGTGACGAAAAAGGCCAGGCCAGTTACACAATCATAGCATTGCTGGACCTGTCAGAGACCTGTGGGCACCAGCAACCAGGTATCCTGAAACCCAAAGAAATGCAGGCAGCTCCAAGCCAGGACACAGCATGTGCTCACCTGTGGCACACACGAGAGGAGGAGATGCAGGGAACCATGCAGGCAGGTAGAAGGATTCAGCAAAATTCTAAGGTTGCATGTGGGTTTGCATGAGAATATAGAGCCTCAGTAGACACAGGGGAGTTTGTGCCCAGGTGAAGGCTCTTTTCCACCAATCTCCAGCAGATACTTAAAAGAAAGATCAGGGGTTTGGGAGAGGGGAAGTGGCTTCCTCAGTGGTACAGGCCTGGAGAAAGGGAGCAAACACAGACACAGGAAAGACTTGCCTCTTGGAAGAAGATCGCTTCTTCTTGCACCAGGACCTCACTCCACTAGGAACAACAACATCAAAAAAGGCTTAAGTCTTTGCAGGAGGCACAGCAAAGACCATCTCCCATAGAGTGCAACAGAGGACCCACTGGGACTAGGAGAAAGGTAAAAATAAAAATCCTCTACTCCTCTCCTTCTAAGGGAAGAGAACTGTGCTGGGCCCATGACCCTATACCAATACCTTTGAAGGCTCCCCCATAAAAGTCTCACAAAAGACACAAAGCAGAGTTTGACCACCATGGGGAGCAGGGACAGCATCACTTTGAAAGCTACAGACTAAAAACACTGGCACATAGGCCTGCCTAAGACCAAGGCTTAGCCAGGACAACAGAGAACCCAATTACCACAATCACCCGGCTACCAAGCACCCTAAGAAACAAGAGTCTACCCTGGGAGAAGGACAAGGGCATAGAGAAAGACCCTGTCTGTAACAGAGGCACACAGAGAAGGCCTACAGCTGAATGCAGACCAGGAACATTGAGAAAAACCCTCCAGCCCCCAAGACCCCTCTGTAAGTAGACGGTAAAACTTAAGGAATTTAATGAGGATGATGGCACATTGAATATAACCACACCAAGAAGAAAACCCAAACCCAGTTCAACTTCTGACCACTGTGACTCAATCCCACACTAACAGTGTAGGAGGAAAAGTTTGCCCAATCCAGGCATAATACCATTTGCTTCACTCTCTTCTAGTCCACACATGATGTCCGGCACTAACACAAAAATTCTGAGACACAAAAAAGCAAGAAGAGGCCATCTTTTTCCAAGAGAAAAGGAGATCAACAAAACCAGACACAGAGATGACTCAGATACTGTTATTATTATATAGGAAATTTAAAATACTTATGCTTAATAAGTCAGAGCTCTAGTATATGAACAGATGCCAAAATTCAATAGAAAGATGAAAACTATAAAAGCCAAGAGAAAAATGTTACAAATTAAAAAAAAATACAAACAAACCTCACAGTGTGTTTGTCAGACTCATCAGTAGACCTGACACAGCTAAGGAAAGAATCATTGAATTTGAAGACAGAGCAATAGAAACTACCCAACTGACACACAAGAAAAAAAAGTTAGAAAATAAAAAGAACAGAACACTGAAGAATTGTGGGACAATAACAAGTAGCTTTATGTGCAAATAACTGCAATCCTTAAAGGAAAAAAGAGAGAAAATAAGGCAAAAGAAATATGTGAAGAGAAGATAGCTGAGAATTTTCCAAAAATAATGAAAGACTCTAAACCACAGATTCAAGAATCTTAGAGAGCACCAAGCAGTTTCACCTCCTTCTCTCGTGAACTACTGGGTCGTATCCACAGAGTAAGGCACTAAGGATGTGCTGATGCTCACACTGCTCAGTGTATGGACAGAAGACAAGGCTCCAAATCCTGTAGCCTGAAGGTCCACAACCATACTAGAAATGCCTAAATGTTAAACAAGTCTCTTGACAAACACGTAAAAGCAACACAAGGTAAAATTCAAGTGTAAAAGACATTACGTTTTAAACCACTAAGAGCTGGGTCAAAACTCTGGAAAAAGTTCACAACTGCATTACATAAAATATTTATTCATTCAACAAGTATTTTATACTTTTTCTGTGTCTTTGATAAATGGTCTTTTTCAATCCTTCGTCCATGTCATCTAAAGCTGTCAAATCCATTATTTATAAAATTTATTTATGGTACCATAATAGCTTATTATCTATTAAATGTCAGGATCTATAGTAATTTGCCCCTTTTTTATCCCTAATCATGGTAATTGTATTTTCTGTCTTTCTTTTCATGCTCAATCTTGCTAGAAATCTATCAATTTATGAATATTTCTAAAAGATCCAACATTTGACTTCCTTGTTTTCTTAATTATAAATCTGTCTCCCATTTCACCAATTTCTGTCTTTACTCTTATTATTTCCTTCATTCTCTTTCTTTTAAAATTTTCTCTTTTATATTTTCTTGAGAAGAAAGCTTTAAAAATTGATTTTTAAACTTTCTTGTTTACTTATATTTAAAGCTATAAATTTCCCTGTAAACCCTTCTTTAGTTACCCCTCCCTCCCTCTCCCCGCCCCCCACCACCCCCTCTCTGCTTTGCAGCCCCTCCCTCAGCTTCCGAACCACCAGGCACCCAGAAGTCCCATGACAGCGAATGGACGAGGATTAGCCTGCATTGGGGTCTCCTCCCAACTTCCGCCCACGTGACCAGGCCATGTGACCAGCCCATGTGGCCATTAAAGTGCCCCTGGCTCTTTCTTTCCCGCAGCAATGGTCTCTGTCTGCTGGTCCTCAGCCGTACCTGCTGCCCTCAGCGGGGAAAGTGCTTGCTGATCTCAGCTCCCACAGGAATGACTTGCCTCTGTCTGGAATTTTGTCCTGTTAGACGTCTTTTCAGCCTCTTAAAGTCTGAAACATGCTTTTAAAACATGCTTTTTTTTTGCTTGTTTTTTTTGCTTTATTTAGACTTTTCTAGTTTCCACACTGCAGGCAATGGCCTGTTGTGACCTTCTGCATCCTAATCCGATCAACCCGCAAACAAATGTTGATTGATCGCCCATCGCTCATGATACAGTGGTGAATAAGAGAGGAGATCAAACTCTAGACTGGAACATCAGGACGCCACAGCGCCGTTTCCAGAACAATCAAGAGCTGTGATTAAGAAGAACTGCTACTTCCCAGGACAAGTTGTTATGACTCTAATGAACCTGATTTGTGATAGAAGTGGGTGATTTTTTAACACACACATTCAATGCCATTTTTATTATTTCAGAATTTCCTAATCTCCTATTTTTATGCAACCTTAAACTTGCCACCTTTGCACACTGTGCAAAACTTTGCACACTTCTTCCCTTTATTTTTCCTATGCCTTCTCTGCCCTTAAAAGACACAATTAAAGCCAATTCAACTATTTCAGTCTTCATAAAATATAGATAGCTGTTGAAAAGAACAAATATTAAATATGTAAAAATATTAACAATAAACCCTATTTCTAGATAATTTTGCCTCTCTAAACCTATCATTCATTTGGTTTTGCATTTTTCCACTCTTAAATAAAATAAAACACATCAGCTGAGCATTAGTATTTACATCACCACCACTAAATGATTGGTAGGACTAACAAACGCCAGGTGGCTGCGTGTTAAATAAAGGTCATTGAGGTGGTATCTGTAAATTGAAAACTTCGGTCTGTTCACTTTGTTGGACCTAACAGTGCAAATGCCTGGCTGGGCTGCTTCTGCAGAATCAATTGGGTGTTCTATCCTGATCACCCAGGAAACTATCCCAGGGTGGTGGTACCCCATCCCACCCTCATGGCTCCCACAGAGCAAGCAGGAACAGAGTGCTGGATTTGGAATTGCACACCTAGTTTTCCCCGAGGTCTGCCATATATCCCAGGCAAATTGCGTCCCCCACTCAGACTCCACTTCCTCATCTGTAAAATGAGGAGGTGGACTACATAAACATCTCAGCACCTGCCATCTGCTACAGTCCACATTTTTGGTGATTGGCCATTAGCAGTTTTGGATACACACACGTTCATTCTGGGTTAGCTCAAAAGCGAAACGAGGAGAGCTTGCCTTTGGCTTCCTCGGTCTCCCCGTCTGGGCTCCAGTGACTCCCCCAGTCTCCAGCCCAGAACGTCTTCCCCCTCTTTCCCACCAGAACCTCTCTTGAGAGGGAAAGGAGAGGAGACTACTGAGCAGTGTCAGGGGCTGGGCTTGGAAATCAGAAGTACCTGGGTCCCCTCTGCTTCTTCCAGCTTCTGCCACAGCAAGTCACTTACACACTGCGCCGACTTCATAGGATGTTGAGGAAGATTAAACGAGAAAATGTATATAGAATCCACAGAACTATGTTTGACATTAATGAGGATTCAACAAATGTTAAATATTGTTACTGTGATTCCTCCCCAGCAGGAAATCATCAAAACATTAAGATAATAGAATCAGGTTATTTGATAGCCTGAATTATCGTTCTCTCTTCTCCCTTCGTGCTGCGGATGGAGTGCGCTGCCCACTGAGGTTGAGCGTGGCCACGTGCCTTTCTCTGGTCAGTGGGTTGTTAGTGGACACAACGTGTGCAGAAGCCTGAAACGTGCTTTCACAGTGTGGCTTGGTCTCTGCCTCTGATCTCTGCCAGGGGAAGAAGGAGCCCCAGGTGGCTACCACCCATTCAGTCTGGGAGCCGGAATGAGATCAGATCTGAGCTCAGCCTGCAAACTGTAGGAAAAAGTCCAACCTAGTCCAGCCAAGTTGTGGTCAGCCCATAAGTACAAGAGTAAATGATTGTTGTTTTAAGCTGCTGAGTCCTGGGGTAGCTTATTACACAGCACTCCTGAGCAATTGCTGACTGATACATGTCACAGCGAGTCAAAGCCTGAAAATAAGGGAAGCTTTTGGGGTCAATCATGCTTCCTGTCCTCATTTCCATGCATCTACTTTCTTCCAGTCCTCTAAGCTTGGGAGCCCCCACCCCCTGAAAATCTTCATTGAGTATCTCTGCCAGGCCCTAGGATACGACATAAATGATACATTATCTTTGCCCTCTCACTGTCCAGTGAGAGCCATGGATAACTCAACAAGAAATAATAATTCAGTGAATTGGGGTTCATTATAGAAAAATGCCAGAATACTATGGGACTAAACAGAATGGACATCTGTCCCTAGGCTAGGAGGCCAGAGAAGGTGGCAAAGGATGAACAGAGACCCAGAGAATGAGTAAGAGTAACAAGGCTCAGAGTGGAAAGAAGCATCTCACTCTGGGAGGCATGTGATGGGGCGTGAGCCCGCAAAAGCATGACTTTCAAGACAGAGTTCCTGCCCCAAATCCCTGCTTTGCTCCCCTGGTGAGCTGGGTCAACCACAGAGAAACCTGAAGACAGATTCGTCCTTGCCTCACTCTCCCCTGGGGAGCCGTGTGGAAATACCCAGGCTGGGACCACTTCTGGAAAGTCTGAGATTGCAAATCTTGGAAATGGCTCCGGTAATCTGCTTTTTAAGTAAGCTCCCGGATAACGCCAGCGCTCGCCCAGTTTGGGAATCACTGATGCCCTCTCCATCTCTCCCTCCCTGGGGCTGCCCTCTCCTGTGAGCCTGGAGGAGGCTCCCCCATGCCCATTACCCCAGGTCAGCGCCAGGGAGGGAGGAGAACAGGCCGGGAGGCTGGGGACCCAGCGCTTCTCCGTGCTTTTTCGCTCAGCACAAAGCTTCCTCCCCACAAAGCAGAGAGCCCTGGAGGGCCCTAGGGTGGGAGTGACCCTCTGCTTTTCCCACTGAAAGCTCCCAGCAGGGGTAACGGAAGTTTCCACAGGGGCCTTTTGCAGCTGGTGTTTGTGGCTCCCACACGCAGAACCTAAAAACAGAGTCTGGACAGGAAAGACTCTGGATTGGGCTTGAGGGTGTGGGAAGATGCTAAATCTGGAAATCTGATATCATGCTGCCTCTGGGCTTTTAAACCCGGATTTTCATAGAGAACGTGCATTTGCAGCATTTGCTCAGACACATTCCTGGAAACCAAAGAGTTTCTCTAAATCATTTAGGAAGCTGACTGTACTCAGCTCCGTTCCCACACGTGTGATTACTGTCTCTCCCCACCCCTTCATCTGCCCACACACTCACACACCCGCACACCCGCACGCTCACACACTCACTCACACACTAACACCCACACAGCTGCGGAACCATGAGGAAGAGACAGAGGTCAAAGCTACCACTGAGCTTCAGCAAATACGACATCCATTCGCACCTTGGTGCCGTCAGAACGGATGCCCTGTCAGGCTGCACAGGGACCTGGAGGTCGATGATCTGTGGCGGCTCCTACGGCTTCCTCTGGGTCATCCCTCCTCCAGCAGGGAACAGTCACTCGGCTCTGTGCTGGACGTCTAATTGCCGAGGGGCGTCTGGCTTACGGGAGCTGAGGAGTGGGAGGAGCAGGGAGGCGGTGGTTGCGTGTGATGTGTTGTGTGATAGTGTGTGTGTGACTGTGTGTGTTTACATACATATGTATGTGGCATGGTACGTGTGCATATGGTATGGTATGTGTGGTGTGTGTGTGCACACGTGTGACTGTGTGTGTGGTTGTATTCCATGCTGTGGTATGTGTGTGTGTGTGTGTGTGTTTAATATATATGCATGTGGTGTGATGTGTGTGCGTGTAGTATGGTGTGTGTGGTGCGGTGCTTTGTGTGTGTGTGCATGCACATGACTATGCGTGTGTGATTGTGCGTGTGTATGATTTTGTCTGTGTGCGTACACATGGACAACAGTGTCCGGAGCAGCTGTGCGTGACTGAGGAGGGACCCTAAACCCTAAAACCCTATCATCCATGTTTTCCCATTTTTTCAAATTGTCTTTCTTTCTGTCATTTTCCCAGCTTGGCCCTAACTCTAAGGTGAACTTTTTTTCTGGAAATAGAAATTATCCAGTGAAAACACTTCTGAGCGACATCAGCAAATGCAATTTAAGGGCAGATTAAAGTTCAAAATTTCTCATCAATTTCTATGAACACGTTAGATTGTGAAACATCAAAACAGCTCCCTTCCAGCGAGAAGCTCCTTCCCGTTGCTGGAGGGGAGTCTCATGGCCCGGCCACGTGGAGGCTGCGGGGACCTCGGCCGCTCTCTTCCCACTCACCTGCCTTCAGGGCAAATGGTGCCAATCGGGGTTTTACTTCTCCCCTACAAACTCCAGTTTGCCAGCCCGGGGTGTCTCTGGAGACCCGCGTGCGAACACTCTGCGAAGGGAAGGGGAGAGCGGAGAGCGAGACACAACTGTGCCAGTCCCGCGGGAGCGCCGGGCACATCACTGACCGCGCAGGGAAGGGAAGGACCGCGCCCTGGGACAGCAGAGAGGCCTCCTTCACTTCTCGCTCTCATTTGGGGACAGAGCAACGAAGAGGGCGGCAGGGCACACGCCACAGACGACCCCCGACCCAGAGTCAGGTGACAACCTAGAAAGGAAAGGCAGAGCCGTCTCCAGGCAAAATTTCCAGGGAGGAGGACGAGGAGGGTAGACGATGGGCGCCCCCAAACAGCCCAGCAGATGCTTCAGCTCAGCCCCCGTTCCCGCCCCCACATCCAGTCTGTGCCGTTGCCCAATGCCGTCTGCCCCCGGGGCGGATGGGTGTGGACCACATCAGGGGCCCTTCCTCTGGACCCAGCAGGGACAGCAGTGGGGGCCGGGGCAGCAGGCGGGGGGGGGGGGTGGACTCTGCTCTCCGGGTGGTGTCACAGGGCTGGCTGCCTCCCTCACCTTCGGAAGTCGCCCCTTAGCAAACTCCCCTCAAACAACCCAACCTGAGCGCACCATCCGTGTCTGGCCAGGGCTCTCCCGATCGACCCAGGCGGCACAAATACCTCCTCTCTCATTTTCTCCATCCTTCAAGTTCCATTTTGTCCAAGCTTTGAAAAAAACATGCTCCCTGAACTAGCTCCCAGGAGCGTGCCTCTACCTGTAACCTCCCAAACTTGCAAGGCAGCTGGTCACAGTATGGCCGTCACCTGGCCGCCACCTCCCATGCCAGTGTCTCCCACCAACAGCTCCCTTACTGCTCTGTCTCTGCTCCCCCGACACCCCTCCCTTCCAGGACTTTCTGTTTTCCTTCTGGAACCATGTTGCTTTGAGAACACGTATCCCAACATCACCATTCCGCACAGAACACTCCAACCGCCCAGCTTTGGTGAAACCCGGCTCCACAGGACACACGGGCCACCAGCCGGGCTGGCAGTGTTGGTGTCTGGGTCTCCACCTCCCCTGCACACAGAACTGCTCACAAGAACCCCGGCCCCAACCCACAGCACCGTGGCCAAAGCCCAACGTCCTCTCTTAAGACAAGTCCCCAACCCCCAGCAGTCTCACTGATGCTAGACTTCATAGCCAAGCCTCAGTCTGTCTTTGACAAACTCTCCTTCTTCTCTTTATTTTATGGAAAACCTCATCAAGTTCTGTCCTTGAGGGTGATGAGTCACCAGGGCCCCAAACATTACCAGGGTGTGTGACTCACAGCCCAGCCAGGGAGCCCTAAAATGATAGTCATTCAGCACCAAAAGCACCAGCAGAGATACTATTTAAGAATTAAATCTGAAAAAAATATTTTATCAATGGACTATAGACAATGTCAAAGGCTTGCTTGATACCAGGAAATGAGACACGCGTTAGAGTTTGAGAAAGAGATTGGCCATTTCGGCGAACAGCGCTTTACCAATTCTCGACAGTCATTATGCATTTGATTTAAAGTAAATGCCTTTCCTTTTATTAGGAATGATGCTGCATTTAAGAATATCTAAAAATAAGATGAAAGAACAGAAGTTTCTGATTTTATTACTGGGACTGGAGCCTGCTATTATTTATCGTAACATTATTAATAAAACAATGCTTTGCCTTAGGAAAGCAATTTTTCTCCTCATGCATAGAAGGGCGGCACCGAGGAAGAGAAGGTTGTGTTGTCGATAAATAAGGAAGACGAAGAAGTGTCCAGAGCCAGACTCAGCTCCTGGCGATTCGGGGTAGGTCGTCGGGAGCAAATCCTGGCAGGTGTATGGCGGAGGAAGCTCGGAGCCCCCCAGCTCCACTGCACTCTCTGCTCACCATTGAATTCAGGTCAGAAGGGCCACTTGTCTTTCATGGGTTTTGGTTTTGGATGGAAGTTAAAGATAGTAATATTAATAATTACCATTTACTGAGCACTTTCCACATGCCAAATACTGGGCTGAGGACCTTGCATGCCTGTTCTCACAAAAACTCTTCGAGAGAGTTATTATCTTTAAGGAGCTGAGGCTCAGAGAGGTTAAGGAACTTTTGCAAGATCACACAGCTGGTGACACAGCGAGTACCTAAATTCAAGTCTGTCTAACTGTAAAACTTATGTCCTTAACTACAACCTGAAGCACTCAAAGGTCTCGAGACACAATCCCCGCAATGTGAAGGGTGCTCCTTAGCAATTATTTGACATTCGTTCATTTGACAAATATTTCTGAGGCCTACGCTCTGTAACGTGCTATGCACATGACACGGTGGGTTCAGAAGCAGTCTTTGGCGCATGAACACCTGGAACACAGGTAGTACCTGTGGGGGTGGGGCTGAGAAGTCCTAGGGGGAGGGGAGATCTCTGCAGCTGGGTGCTTGGGGAGTGGGAATAGGGGAGGTGGGATGAGACACACGGTCAGGGCGCCGGGCAGCCCAGGCGGGTGGGAGGTGGCAACAGTGGAGATGCGGGGGGGGGGGGTGCGCAGGAGCAACCGAGCTCCCAGTGTGGCGCGAGGGCGGCGTGGGCGGAGCAGGACGCTCCGACGTGGAAGGAGCAAACCCGCGCCAGACCCTACCAAGCTAAGGAATGGGAATTCCACTGGCAAGACATCTCTGAGCAAGGGAATCGGCATGGTCTGAGCCTGCCGCCGTGCGAAACTCCGGCTGGGGAGTCTTCCAGAAGCACAGTGGGGCCATCCCCACTTGCCCACACTTATCCTAGACAACCAGCCAGGTAATTTGGACCTCAGTGAAGAGGGGTGACAATGGATGAAGTCCAGTTAAAGATGGAGGGTTAAAGATGGCCCCGTGAAGTCTCTGATCCGGCCCCAGAGCTTTGATAACGGCCTAAGGACAGCAGAGCCCCAGGCTTCCCAGCACCCGGCTACCTCTCTCCCCTACGGATCTGCCCCTTCTGCTAAAAAATCGATCGGCTGTTTAACAGTCAAGGAGGAGTGTAATCGGTCCAAACGTTTCCCTGTCCCTGCTGAAGTGATTGAAAGACGAGAAGAGCGCAGCAACCTCAGCGGTTTCTGATAGAGCCCGTCTCAGCCCCCAAGCCCAGACAAGCGTCAACAGAGAGAAAATGATTACTAAAGATGTTAAAAGACTTCACCAGTTCCAAAGAAAAGATCACGTCCATCAAACTTAAGCCCAGTAAAAGAGTTCCTGCAAGTACAAGAACAAATTTTTTTAAAACTCTGGTATATTCGTGATATGATTTGAAAGGACTTTACATCCTTAAAATCAAAGCAGGCTACCCTGCAGAAAGAGTCACCGCAAATCAAAAAGAAGCCCACAAGAAAAATGTGATAACCGAACATTTTCACTTCATTGTGGCAGCAAACAGTCGATCGTATATTTCAGAAAACAAACAGCAGCCTGAAAGGGCAGATGGAAAAATGCTTCCAGAACTGAAAAGAAAAAGATGGGAATTGGGAGAGAAGAAATGAGAGATTTCACTTATTCACACACACGCAGGTAACAAACACCTAGGTGAGTGCCTGATGTGTCCCCAACTCCGTGCTGGGCACTTTGACACATCAGTGAGCACAAGAGACAGACAGCCCCCACCCTGACAGTTCACATTCCAGCTGCAGTGACAAACCAGGAAGAGGGGCTACAGTATGTTAGAAGTCGTTCACTGTTACAGGAAGAGGAACACACAGGACAGGGGAAGGGATTGGGGGCCCCAGGGATGAGGGAGGCAGGTTGAAGTCGTAAATAGGGTGGCCAGGGCGGGCCAAATGGAGAAGATGCTTTCTGAGCAAAGATGGGGAGAGCGCGGGTGTATCTGGGCATGAGCATCCCAGGCCCAGGAATGGCAGGTGCAAAGGGCCGGAGCAGTAAGACACCAGAGGGTGGTGACGAGGGGGCAGGTAGCAGAGACAAGGCCTGGGGGCTGATGGGGGTGAGATTCGTGTTGGACCTTGGGGGGCATCATGAGAGCTTTGGCCTCTTTTCTAATGAACTGGGAAACCATCACGATGAGTTCATTTTTGAGCCAAAGAGTGACGTGATCATATTTAATTTTTAAAGATCACTCTGTCTTCTGTGTTGAGAAAAGACGAGGGGAGGGGAGGAGATGGGGGCAGGGATGGGCAGAGAGGCGAGCCCAGTAACTGGGGAGAAAGGCGGCAACATGGGGCCACGACCAGGGAGCGATGGGAAGTGGTCGGGTTCTGGGCCTACTCTGAAGCCGGTCGGCCACCAGTAGGATTTCCTGATGGTTTTGATGCACATGATGGGTTACAGAAAAAGAGAAGTGAAGGAGGTTTCCAAGCTTTGTGGCAGAAGCCTCTGGAAGTTGCCATTCACTGAGAAGGGAGGACACTGGCAGAGTGGGGCTGGGAGGGCTGCATCGATTCAGTCTTGGACGTGACCAGGTTGTGATGGCCATAGGATGACCAAGTGGGAATGTCAGGCTGGAAGTCTGGACCTCAGGGAAGAGGTTGAGGCTGGAGATATACACTTGGGAGTCTCAGCCTCTAGACAGGCCTCAAACACCCACCTGGCTTAAATCAAGAATGCTGCACTCTATGCTGTATTATAGGACTGTGTTCTATTTAATGAAAACATAGTATACGCAAATGCACAATTGGAGTCACGTTGTGCTTTGGGAGTTTCATTTGCAGTCTTCTTATAATTGGATGGGTGCCTATACTTACAAAAACCAATTATGAACTATGTAAAATGTTTTAAATGCCCATAGATAGCGTCACCTCACTGCAAGAGTGGCAACTGCAATCTACCATCTAAATTTGCATCTGGCCAGGTGTGGTGGCTACCACGCCTATAATCTCAGCACTTTGAGAGGCTGAGGCAGGGGGTTCACTTGAGGCCATAAGTTCCAGACCAGCCTGGGAAACTTAGAGAGTCCCCATCTCTACAAAAATTAAAAAACTAGCCAGATGTGGTGGCTCGTGCCTGTAGTCTCAGCTACTGGCGAGGCCAAGGCAGGAGGATCCCTTGAGCCCAGGAGTCTGAGACTGCAGTGAGCTATGATGATGCCAATGCACTCTAGTCTGGACAACAGAGTGAGACCCTGTGTCAAAAATAAAATAAAATAATAAATAAATTTGAATCTCCCATCATCACTCAGAGCTTTGGTACCACAAGGAGACACATCTGTTAGTACTAAGCCAAGTTCTGGTGACAAACGAATTCTCCACTTAGCCAGCCCAACCACTGAAACTGCGAAAAAAAACTTCAGAGGAAATATATCTGTCAGTTAGTGACCAATAACAAAAAGAATAACAAAAACATAAATAAGTGGGGAAGAAGGTGACAAAAATGGAATGTTCCTATCAAGTCACACAAGAGGACATCATAACACTTGCTGGGTGGTTTGTGCCTGTGACTCTGTCAGTGCTCGAGCCCCACCCACCTGTGACCGCAGGATGCGCCATCGTGAGCGGTCAGGACGGAGACTGTCACTTCCAGGTAATGCCAGGTCCTGGATGGAATTACACAAATTCTGCACGGGCTGGGAAGATGGACCAGTCTCAGCACCCACCATGTGCCAGAGACCATGTACAGCGCCACAGACATGAGCATAAGGGATGACCCGTCTCTCCCCTTGTCCCTCGCCACCCTCCCTTGCTCCACTCTGACCTTTTAGCTCTAGAAGACTGAGAACAGATTCTCCAAGAGGGGTCACACAGATCCCACATCACCCCTGAAGACACAGAGGAGAGTTACACACACCTTCCCTCTGTCTTTGGTCACTCCCCCTTGCCACTGTTCCCATCTAAATCCTGCAAAAATGACACCAGTAAATTGACCTATTGACCTTGAAACCTCTCTTTCAAGGGGAAGGTACGGGAGGGTGTCCTCCAAGAGCAGGTAGCCACCGTGGTGCAAAGCCAAGGGTCTGATCACAACCCCCTTTCCCCAGGGCATTTAGCAATGTCTGGAGACATTTTCGTTATGTCAATTGGGGGTGGCAGGTGCGACCAGCAGGTAGAGGCCAGGGATGCTGCTAAACATCCCACAAAGCACAGGACAGCCCCTACGACAAAGCCCAAAGCCCAAAAGTCACTAGTGCCGAGGTCCAAAGAACCTTGGTCTAAAGAAATTAAGCTGGATAAGAGATCAAGACAAACCCACACTATTCCTGGGGAAAAATTCAAGCAAATGCTAATTCACCAAAATTATATTTTCTAATTAACTAACTCAACAACGCTACATGTGCGTTATTCAGGCTACTCCTAGGGTCACAGCATCACTTACACATACGGGATGCCCTTCCGCCTCGGCAATGACCTTGATGGAACAGAGGTAGGTGGGGGTGGGGAAGGAGAACCTGGCACGCCTTAGGCGGAGCTTCTTCTAACCCAGCCGCGCGACCGCACTAGATTTTTATAGAGACCTTCTGCCTCATCAGCTTCCATCTCGTCTCGTTCAGGGTGTTCTAGAAACGATTCTGCTCCCAAACACAAGCACTGCCCGAGATCCCTACTGTTTTAAAATAAAAACAGCAATGAAAGCTGGCCAATTAAATTCTTTAAAGGATTAGTAGAAAAAAATACAGGCACACATTTTACATAGAATGAGTAGAGAAATTGGTTGGACATTTTAATCAGATGTCAAGCTTGATTTTTTTGAGTATTTTATTGCTTCCATAAGAAATGGAATCTAAATTAGAGTAGATAGAAAGTCAGCGTTGATTTTTACATTAAAACTGCCTTATGTGTTCAAAAAGCTCTTTGTGATGGCTCCTGCCTCCCAAGATATCAATAACGTAGAAAAATGTTAAGAGAGCCTTTGACTGCGAAACTATTTCTCCTCTGTTCACCCTGCTGCCGTAACAGTAGCCCGGCCTCACTGCTAGACACTACGGGTTATAATCCGTGCCTGGTAGTTTGAAGAGTTTTTTGTTAGGTTTGTGGGTTGTGTGTGCTTGGTTTTGTCTTTTCATAAGAAATAACATGAATAGAAACATAAAAGGAAACACTTCCTTTGGCACCGTCGGGGAGAGTGCCGTGTCTCCAGTGAGCGTTATTTAATGAACCACTTTCCACGGCCTGGGCGTCACCAAGGGCGGGATCTTAGAGAAGCCGTAGTGAGGTCCCACCCATAGCTCCTCCAGCATCAGTCAGGCGTGGGTAACGCCAGCCCAGATAGAGAGTGGGGGGTGTCTGTCGACAAGACATCCCACGGAGACGATGCAGTCAGCTACCGGAAGCCTCGCGTTTCCTCATTCAGACTTGGATCTCTGAGTCACTGAGTAATCGACACCTTTGCACTTCGCCTCAAACCAGGTAGGTGCGACGTAGGCAAGGAAATCAGCAAGGCATGGAGAGAGGGAAAAGGGGCCCGACGCAGTGGTTCACGCCTGTAATCCTAGCACTTTGGGAGGTGAAGGCAGGAGGATCACTTGAGGCCAGGAGTTCAAGACCAGCCTGAGCAAGAGAGAGACCCCTGTCTCTACGGCATGGCGGCACGTGCCTGTGGTCCCAGCTACTTAGGAGGCTGACGCAGGAGGATCACTTAAGCCCAGGAGTTTGAGGTTTGAGGTCGCAGTGATCTATGATGAGACCACTGTACTCTAGCCTGGGTGACAGAGCAAGACCCTGTCTCAAAAAACAAACAAACAACAAAAACCAGTGGGAAAAGATTGACGATGACCCACTTAATGGTCACAGGTGACACAGACGGATGCTTAGAAGACTGAATTTTCCTGCAATCAGAGCCCTAATTTCCAAACACACAAGACAAACTGATTTTATTTAATATTTTTCTGTGACATGGCCGTAAGAGCTAAGGATGCGTTGGCAAGGGAAGTGACGCGAGGCGCTCAGCATTTCCTATTTGGTATGATAGCATTCCCGAGGGGGGAAAGAAGAAAAGAACCGCTGCCGCGTCCATCAGGTGCAGACCCTGTAGAAGGAGCCTCACCGCCGTTCCTTCTTTCCCCACTGCCCTCGGCAGCCGGGCGGGCCGGGTGTTGCCATTGAATTACAACTCACACAAGCCAAAGCAAGTGGTAGGCGGTGGAGAGGGAAGCCGAGCCCAGGGCTGCCTCATTCCGAGGCTGTTCCAAAGCCCGCTCCGTAACGTTTGAGACGTTCCAACAAGCGCCCACGCAGGTTGGAGAGGAGAGAAAAGTACCTGCCCCTGTGTCCCAGTGGTCAAATTCACCCGGGGCGCCTCCTCCCCAGCACGTCCCAGCAGTGAGGGCCGCGGCTGTCACACCTCAGCCACGAGAAAGGAGCATGGAGAAAGAAGAGTGTGATGCGCAGGCCAGGTGCTGTAGGGACCGGAGCTAGCGCCGGGGGTGGCACACGGTCCAAGTCCTGCCAGGCGGCAGGTGATTCCACGTGGCGCTCACCACGGTCACGACTTTGACCGCGCGTGTCAGAGAGGACCCTGCCAGCTTTGAAAGGGCCCATCCCCAGCACCTCCCAGGAGGCTGAGGAGTAGGCCAGGCTGGGTGTGCAGCCCCGGACCCACCGTGAGCTCACTCGGACCTTGGAAGCTGGCTGAGGGCTTTCCCACCGCAGTGGCCTCTGCTCCCCTGTCCTT